>JASAMX010006571.1:0-17045 GCA_030248175.1 Microlaimidae sp. YZB2_3
GTCCCTTTTTCTCTTTCTCCCCTCTTTTTTTCTCCTTTTTCTCTTTTTTTTCTTTTCCCTCTCGCTTCCCCCCCCCGTTTCAAAAAAGTTGCCCCCCCGTGCCCCCCCCTTTTGGAATTGCCCCCCCCGTTTAAACCCGGGGGGGCAGTGCACAGATCTGCAATTGAAATCCTGGTGACGCATTCAATGTTAAAGTTTTCATTATTATTAATTTTTTTTTCGAATGAAGAAAAAAACGTGATACAATGTATAAAAACGTTTCTTTTCTCTTCTTGCTCCTCACTTAGCAGGGGCGGGGCCATAGGTGGGCAGGGGGGGTTGGAAGGGGTTAAACCCCCCCTTAAAATTTCGGATTTTGCTGACAACCCCCCACCCCCGAAATTTGGGGTACCCCGGGACACCCCCCCAAAAAATCTCCTCCCGGAGAAAAATTTTTAAGCGTCATAAAAGGACTAAAAAAATTTCCGCGCTTCGCGCGGAGAGTTTATTACCTTGTTTGTGACATATACTTCATTATTTTCCTATTATTTAATAAAAATAAGTGTATAAAACAAAGAAAATTTTTCTTACAAACAATTTGATACCTTAAAATTTTCGATTTCCAAAACATTACAGCTGAAAAATGAGTACATTGAATTACAGCTAAGCGATGCAAATTACCAGAAAATGTTTTTAAAATTCATTCTAACCTTTAAATTTTTAATACCACTATATAACAAATCTAAAGGGGGGTCCAGCGTGGTCATATCAAGATTAAAACACAAAGTAACACAAATTTGGAAGCGGAGACCAATTACAACATAAAGAATGGGGTGGGTGGGTCTAGCGTGGTCATACCAAGATAACAAAACAAAGTATTACAATTTGCAAGTGGAGACTTTAAAAAAATTTTTCGCGCTTCGCTTAGCGTCCCATTAATTATATAGTCTCCACTTGCAAATTGTAATACTTTGTTTTGTAATCTTGGTATGACCACGCTAGACCCACCCCATTCTTTATGTTGTAATTTAGTCTCCGCTAAAGGGAAAAATTTGGGATTAGACCCCCCTTTTGGGTCGCCTAGGATAAAAATTTAAGGGGTTTAGAACAACCATTTTTAAAAAATTTTTTCGCGCTTCGCTTAGCGTCCCATTAATTATATAAATGGTTGTTCTAAACCCCTTAAATTTTTATCCTAGGCGACCCAAAAGGGGGGTCTAATCCCAAATTTTTCCCTTTGCCGACCTAAAAGGGGGGTCTGGACTGGACCCCCCTGGCTATAATTAAATATAAGATTATGGATTAAAAAGTTTTTGATACTAGACTTTATAATCAAGACAATAATATTACTATTCTATTATTACGTAATTATTAAAAAACACTATGATTTCTAATCTAATTATAAGAATATATAAACACATTATTGTTAAAAGAAAATAAAATTTATAAGTCGCAATAAGGTTTTATTTTAATTTTACACAGTTTTAAAGCATTTATAAGCTTGTTTTACGTTTTTTACGCGTTTTAAGCCCATTTTAAGGCAGCGCGGAAATTTTGGGTACACAACCCCCTCAAAATTTGGGTCTTGCCGGACACCCTCCCCCCTAAAATCCGAGAGACTGCCCACCGGCGGGCTATTAAACCATTAAACCAATTCAACTTTTCAGAATTTTTGGGAGGATACTTTACTCCCCCTGCCCATATGCATACCAAGCTAGACCTACACAGTCACACACGCTGTCTCCAATGAGAAAAAACACAAAATGTTAAAAATTCAGAGGAAAAAATGGCACGCAACTCTCTCCTTACACAAGGCTATGCAGCCATAATTGAGCATGATCTGGTTTGGGAGCGGCTATATTTCACTTCACACATGCTCTTTTCAACTAAAATGTCTGTTGTTCCTTGACATAGCCCATAAAGACGTTCCTGGATTTCTTAATGGGGCGTATGCCAAAAATTTTTTACGCCCTTTAGAAACGGCGAAAACTTTATGGGTGGAAATTGCAATTTTGGTAATTTCAAATACGTTAGGAGGATGTCTGCCGTCATAGGTGAGCACGGTCGAGGAAGCTAGGGTGGGTGGTTACCCGGGGTAAATCGAATTTTGAATTCTAGGAGGGGGGTCCCAGGGGGGTCCGGACCCCTCCCCTAGCTTTTTAGGGGGGTGCGAAATTTTGAAATCTGGAGGGGGATCAGGTGGGGTCCGGTGTCCAAAGCAAAACAGTTTTAAACCATAATAACCTAATAATTGTTCTTTGTATAGGATAATACTACATTTTATTGAATAAAAAGCCATATTCATGTATAAAAAGGGCGTAAAAGCATGAATATATGATGAAAATTCACGTTTTTGGAAGAAAATTCAGTATAAAAAAGTACCTAGAAATTTCCCGGGGTGGGGGAGGGGGTGCGTTTCAGATTTGAAAATCTAAAGAGGGGTCAGAGGTAAAAAAATTCAGAAATTTGGGGGAGAGGGGGGCCCCCTCGATTGTCGTCTCGGGGGGGGGCCCAAAAATTCGAGGCTAGGGGGGGGGGGTGAGACCCCACCCTGCCCACCCCTCCCTTTCTCACCTATGTCTGCCGTAACCCCTAACCTGAAGATAGGCGTTGCGGTTCCAAAATTTTTAAAAGTGAGGGAGGTATTAATTCCTTTTCGGTCATTTATATAATAATCTACCACAACTACGACAAACTATTTACCCCCATTTACCTTGATATAACCTTGGTAAGCTTCTTGTTCCAAATGGGTGATCGTCATAGAGAAGCCTTGCTTTTTGAAATAACCGATTGCATCTTCGTCTGCGTAAGTTAGGAAGTGATAAATACCCTGACTGATATGATAATCCTAAATAATTATAATTTATAGGATAGCCAGGGCGTGATCTGAGAGGTATAAACTAAAACAATTTCCACCTTAAGTTTGCAAATTTTTAAAATTAAAAAGTTTCATAATGCTATTTTTTTTACATTTTGGAACATTAAACTCTCTGTCGAAATTATTTTTGTTAAAGAAATACTTTTCTGTGAAAAACTGATTTTTTTTCTCAATATTTATCATTTCCATGCGGGATTTGTGCTTGAAAAGGTCCGAACGCTAAACTATTTTTTTGACTTGAAATAGCAAATTTAAAGTCTAGCTAAGACTGGTGAATGAAAAATCATCCGGAATTAGTAAATCAAATCCGAAACCTGCTAAAATTTAATAAATTAAAAAATCTGCTTAAATGACTTCTGTATACCGGCGTAAATCTATGCAAACTGGCATTTTTGTTTGTATATATTTACATTTTACCACGTATGAATGTAGATTTTGGTAAATAAAAAACCGCATTCGCGGATTAAAAAATGACATGACATCCGAGCACATCCAGACCTGTGCACTGCCCCCCCCCCGGGGTTAAAACGGGGGGGGGGCGGGTATTCCAAATGGGGGGCACGGGGGCAACTTTTTTGAAACGGGGGGGCCATAGAACGGGGGGGGGCACGCAGGGGGAAAGAAAAAAAGAAAAAAAAAAGGAGAAAAAACAGAAAAAAGAGAGAGGGAAAAGGGAAAAAAAGGGACAAAAAAAGCGGAAATAAGGTAAAAATAGGTCTAAAATGGCTTAAAATACATTGAAATAGGCTAAAAACTGCAAAAAATTTGCGATGATGGCGTCATATTTTTAGGGTACTTTTTCATTTTTTGGCGGGGGGGAGGGGCAATAAAACGGGGGGGGGCAAATCCTCCAATAAAACGGGGGGGCATTTTCAGACCGTGCACAGGTCTGCACATCCCTCCCTAGACCACAAGTATAATGCGGAATAATAACCGTACCTTCAGATGATTCATGAGATGAGTGCCGTAGCCTTTCACTTGCTCGTTAGCGGTCACCGCACAGAAGACGATCTCGGTGAATCCCTGGCTTGGAAACATACGGAAACAAATCCCACCAATAACGTTGCGGTCCTAAAATTTAACAATTTCTCGAAGGAAAAATACTTTACTCGAAGGAGAAATACAAAACCCAATCAAAAATGCGAGTTATTAAAAAAAGACAACGGTTAATGGTGCAACGTGACACGTCATAAAGTCGTTACTACGACAAAATGAGCCACACCACAATTTGTATAAAGTATATACAACTGTGACTCTTTTTTGATTAAAACAACACCCAATAAACTACAGAATGAGTCACAAGACAGTCATAGGTGGGCGGGGGGTGGCTGGGGGGCCCCAGTACTAAAAACGCTAAAAAAGGGGTTTTTGTCATTTGAGGTATACCCCCCAAATCCAGGAGGCTGCCCACCTATGGTCACGGTCACTTGTATTTTATAAGGACTGTGGCTCATTTTGCCGTAGTAACGACGATAACTACAACTGCAACTAAAAATTGCAGGTTTAAAAACCTTTATATAACTAATCCAATTATTATAGTTTTTTTTGTTTTTTTTTGCATTTCTTTTGCCCATAATTTGCCTTATGTTGGCTTTGTATTTCTCAGACCTGTGCAGGGTCTGGAAATGTCCCTCCTCTTTATTGGAAGATTTCCCCCTTCCCAAAAATGGAAAAGTACCCAAAAATTATGGCGCCGTTTTTGACCTATAATGACCATTAAGTCCTGGTGCCATTAAGCCACCAGGACTGTGCTGACCTGCGGGCAGCACCTAACGGGCCTAAGGGTTCCACTACCACCTAAACCTGGTTGCTGGATCTTTTCTTTTATAGAAATGTGTCCAGCGTGGCATGGCTAGAGTGTTTGTTGTTGTACGTCGGCCACACATGGCAGTTTTCCATCTAGCCAACCAGTGGACAAATACAGCTCTATTGTTTGTGGAGTTTGTAGCACTGGCCTTGCAGGAACACCTATACTGACCATGTACGACGTTAAATAGTAAGATCAATATTAGGCGCGACTTAAAAAATCCTTTAGACAAAGACCTCGCAATGGGTGAACACTGCATGTAGTGAACACTCTAGCGGTAAAGGTTGCCAACATTGTTATTAATGTTGGACGAAGAGTCTTAACCATAGGGGTGAAACATTTTCGCCCCTCCTGGCTTGTCTTAGCGCCTGCCCTTTGCATAATATGCATAGGGAAGATAAGTTTCAGGTTATCCAACAACAACAACAACAACAACAACCTATAATGACGCCATCATCGCGAAATTTTTGCAGTTTATTTCAATGCATTTTAAGCCATTTTAGACCTATTTTTACCACAATTTCGCTTTTTTTGTCCCTTTTTCCTTTTTTTTCTTTTCCCCCTGCTTGCCCCACCCCGTTTTATTGCCACCCGTCCCCCCATTTTGGAATTGCCCCCCTCCCAATAAAACCCTGGAGGGAGAGGGGGGGTTATGCACAGGTCTGATTTCTTGGACGTAACACTTAAATTAAAGCAAAATTTTGTAAGTGAAATCATTCCTCTAAAGATTTAAAGATTATAGCAGAATTTATTTACTCTTTCAGCATTGAAATTTAAATAAGTTACAATGTGTGGGTACCTTCTTAAAATTTTGAAGGTGTCACCCATAAGTGGGCAGCCTCCCAGATTTTAGGTGGGGGGAAATACGCGACCCCCGAAATTGGGGGGTGTCCTAAAAAATTTTGTGACCTCAATACCTGAAGTACCTTATTTTTAGCTTTTTAGTATCCGGACCCCCTAACTTTTAGGGCGAGTGTTCTGGAACCCCCAAATTTTAGGGGGGGTATCGGCAGACATCGGCATTTTTGGGAGGTAGAACCCCCCTTCCTATCTATGCAAGTCCGTAGCCAGAGGGAGGGGAGATTAATCCCCCTTTGGTTTAAAAAAAAAATTAGAAAAAAAAAATTTTTCCTAATCACTCTTCCTTCCTAATTGCAATGTATTAAAACCAAAAATATATAATATACCGAAAAATGTGCAACTCTCATATAAAAATGTGCGAAAAAGTAGGCCATTATAATGAGCCTCTCCATTTAAATGGCACTCTCCACTCTAATGGCATAGTAGCCATTTTAATTCGGCGAGTTAAAATGGAGAGGAAGCTATTATAATAGCCATTTATTGATTTAATTTCACTTCATATATACTCACAAGTGTAATACTGTCCGGGCCGCACGAGTTTTTCCGTGTTGGTTTAATACTGTCCAACACGCAAAAACTCGTGCGGCCCGGACAGTATTACACTTGTGAGTATATAATGAGGTCATTTTAACTCGCCGAATTAAAATGGCTACTATGCCATTATAGTGGAGAGTGTCATTTAAATGGAGAGGCTTATTATAATGGCCTACTTTTCCGCACTTTTTTATATAGGAGTTGCACATTTTTCGGTATATTATATATTTTTGTTAAAACTATCCAAAATTTGGAATCATTAAACATCCTAATTACAAAAATATAATTATTCATAATTCAAAACATTTTAGTGCTGTGAGTTTGAAAATGCTTTTTTTTTATTTTGTTAAAAAATATTTGCATAAAAGCGCCAGTATATTAAAGAACATGAAATCAAAGCTATTTAATTTTAATTTTTTTGTTGTATTTATTAAAAAAAATAAAAAATAAATAAGGATTCGGTACCTAAATTTAGGTTTCCTGGTGCCTTAAGAGCTTAAAATTAAAAAAAAAATTCATCGCGGGGGGCAAGAGTGCAGACTCCCCTGACAGTGACAAGAGGCTCCGCCCCTTGACCCCACTGGGGGGCTCCCGTCACCCAGACCCCACTTGTGGGCACGTATAAAGAACCTTCCGAAAAATCCCCCCTCCCCAGAAACATTATTTTCAGCGGTTTTTTTGCATCAGGACGGGAAGGACCACCCTAACTACAAAAAAAAGATTTGGTTTCTTTGGTCCATCCAGATATCAATAAGTTGTGTTTACAGATTTGAGGAATATTAATTTACATTTTTTTTTCTGGAATCTAAACAAGTGCCCAAAATCATAAACTTGGGGGCACCCTAGACTCCAATATCTCCTTTAAAATTTGGAAAGTCCCACGAAGTATAAAAAACACTAAAAATAACCCCAAAAGATTTCAACGATTTTTGTTTGAGTCGTTCAGATTGCTAAATTTTGTCGTTTTCTGTTGTGTTCATTTACATAATCAGCCAAATTCTTGCCGGTTACTATATTATTTATGTAAGATTCCTATATTAAATTAGTGAATATTTTTTCACATTTTCTGTACAAATTTGTAAAATGCTCTGAATATTATAAAATATTTAAATTTATTATTTGGTTTTTTCGTGTTTTTTTTGCTTTTTTGTAATTGACTTTAGTTAAAATTTGACGGGTATTTGAAGTTAAATTTATAATAATTTTAAAGTTTGTTTTACATTGAAACAGGCGTGAAGTACTGCAAGACATTTCATACAAAAGACTTTGAACAGAGTTATGGACCTATCACTTAAAAAATTACCTTTAACCAAAGTTGTTGATTTGATAAGCTAAAAATTGATCAATGAAAAAATACTAACAGTTACAAGTTTTGAAATTGAAATATTTTTCCCTTTCATTTAAGTGTGTTAAGAATCAAACAAACAAAAGCGTTTTAGAAAAATAATGGGAAAATATACATGTTTTTGGGTTTTGCTAAACAATAAGAAACATTGAAAATGAAACTTAAAATAAATCACATAATTTTTAAAGAAGGTAAAATCTAACGCCCTAAACATGTTTAAAACTTATACAAAGAATATTTAGTGTGATATTTGTGATAATTGTAATATTTTGTAAATTGTGTAAATGTGTAATTTTAAGGTTATTTGTTGTAAGGGAACCTTGCAGGGCGGAACGCGTAATAATTTTGGTTGACTATAGTGCACGTGCGTTTCGTCTTGCAAGGGGAAGAGAGGTATCGCGGGTCTGGCAGGTGTTGAATTCTTTGTTCTAATGGAGAATTGAGCACTGTGTTGGAGCGCCATACCTGCCTTCCACCCATAGTTTTAGGATAAGATGGGGTTACTTTGTGACCCTAATCTTCTTAGGAATGTGGTTTGACCCCACTGTAAACTGACTTATATAAGTGGAAAAAGTTTCCTACAAGTTAGTTGGTTGATTTTTCCTGCCTCATGCGGTCGGCTCCCTGCTCCATTCTTTTGCTTTCTACAAGTCTATTTCTGAGCCGAAGAGACCGCGTGAGTCCTGAGTTCCAGTTTAGGAGCAGTAGAAGAACTGCTTCTTTCAAGATTGTCAGTTTATAGTCGGCTTTAATTAAGTTTAGCTTATACAGTCCACTTTTTGTTTAAAATAAATAATTAAACTAAACCAATAGTTACACATTTTACCTCACATGCAGAAACTTAACAAGTCTTTTTCTAAATTTTACACACACAGTCTTAAGGTTTAGATTTAGTGGCCGGCTGTCGTGACATACAATTTTTTTTTTTTTTTATTTTTTTTACTTGGGGGATAACCCCAAAATATTTTGAGGAAAATGTTTCCGAGCATAATCCGAGAAGTTGCCCCACTTAATGATCATAGATGAACAAGGGGGGAGGGTAGGGTGGGATCCACCCCCCTAGCTTTAAAATTTTGTCCCCCCCCTAGAAAAAAATCTAGGGGGCCCCCTCCCTCCAAATTTTCGAATTTTTTACCCCTGACCCCTCTCCCCTCTCGAGAAAATTTTAAGTAGTTTTTTATACTAAATTTTCTTCCAAAAACGTGTATTTTTAACACAAATTCATGGTTTTACACCCTTTTTATACCTAAATATCGCTTTTTAATCAATAAAATGTAGTATTATCTTATAAAAAAACTATTATTAAACATTTAATGGTTTAAAAGTATTTTGTTTCGGAAATTGGACCCCACCTGACACCCCTCTAGATTTCAAAATCTTCCACTTCGGGTCGACACCCCCTAGAAAGCTAGGGGGGGGGGTTCGACCCCCCTAGGATCCCCCTCCTAGATTTTGAAATGTCATTTACCCGGGGTGAACACCCCTTCTAGCTTTTTGATCGTGTTCATCTAAGTTAATGATTATACTTAAAAACATCATAAATCCCTTCCAGCTTTTTCAAGCTTCCAAAACTCTGTTTATCCAGTATAATCGATCATCTTACCTTCAAAATGACCATGTTTTTGTGCTTGGGGTCGAACACTAATCGGGTAATGTACTCTTTTGGCATGCGAGGCAGTTGCATAGAGAACACGCTCTGAAGCTGAAGGAGCCAGAGCAGCTTCTCGTCTTCTTGGTCTTTGTCTAACGTGTTATTGATCACGTGGAACTCGATTACACCCCTAGAGGAGCAAAAATTCACAATTTTTTAACTGACAAAACGAAAAAAAATTAGTAAAAAATGTTCTTACGTTCCAGAATTCTGGAGCTGAAAAAGCTCATGTGCTGCGGGGTTTAATGGGTAATTTTGACAGCGTGAAGCTTGATTACACTTCTGGAAGAGCAATAATTTAAAAAACAAGAAAAAAATAGTGATGTTCCTATTCCCCACAATGTCACACAGCTCGGGAGGTAAGAAAACTACGGAGTTCTGGGTCTTAAAGGGTGATTTTGATCATGTAGAACTCAATCAGACCCCCCCAAAACCATAATTTTTAAACCGAGAAAAATAAAAACATAATAAGGCTACCCTGAGGCAATGCATATCACAGAGCTGTCGTGCTAAAAAAATCCCGAGCTGCACGGCTTAAATAATTAATTATTATCCTTATACAACTTTTATGATTAAACTAAAATCCAATTAGTTTAAAACGCACCGTAATTCCTCGGATCTAGCTCCTTCGTCCCGGGACAAGTGTTCTAGACGAGCCCCAGGGCTTTTCGGGGTGGAGGGCGGGGCGCCGCTCCGCGGACTGCCCAAACCGGACGAGAAAAACGAATTACCGCAGATTCCTAAATATTTATTTAGTAAAAATATTAGTTGGTAGTACTTAGCATAGGTGGGCAGCCTACCGATAATGAGGGGTTTACCCGACTGACCTTCAAAGTTTGGGGGAAGGGTCTCAAAAATTTTTCGGGGTATACATCAAAACATACATGGGAACGGAGGGGGGGGGGTTGGAGGGCTTAACCCCCCAAATTCTGAGAAGGGAGGTATAACCCCCACTCAGAAGTGGGGGGAGGAGAAAAGGTTAAGCTATCCCCCCAATTTTGGAAAAATGAAGAAAAAATGTCTTTAAAATGACTTCTAACTGCCTCCGAACTTAAGTTTTGAGGTCAAAAAAAATGTTTTAAACAGTAAAAAGCTCAAAAATGCAATAAAAAGGGCTTTTGACCTAAAATTAGCGTTTTTTACCTATTTTTTCTTTGAAATCGAAAAACGATATGGGTAAAATACACTCCCGAAAAAAAAACGATATGGGTATTTTGCGTTTCTCGGAATTTAACCCCCCCTAATTTGGGGTTTAACCCCCACCACTCCGGACCAACTTGCCCATGTAATCAAAATACCCCATTTTTAGCGTTTTTAATACTGGGTTCGAAAATTTACCCCAAAATGTTGTCTGGCGTACCATTAATTTTAGGGGAGGGGGTGTTGGCAAGTTTTGGGGATTTTTGGAGGTATAATTTTCCCATACCACCTGCCTGTCCACCAAAGGCACTTAGTAAAATTTGTAAAAATTATTCAGTAAAAAATTACTTTTTTCTCAACTTTTTAAACAGTATCATAATTTTTTTTTGTAAATTTCTTTTTCTTTCAATAAGAAATTTTTTTAATTCTGTAGAATTTGAAACGTTCCTTTAACAGGTAAACCTATACGCTTTTGCTTTAGGACGCTAAAAAAAATTTTGGTTTTGGTATACGCCTAAACGCGGCCAACCTTTCTTTCTGTACGTAAAATACCTGTAGCCTCCAGAGCTTTTTCCAGGATTTCCTCACTGATATCCCCATCTACAACTTCCACTGTTTTGTCCGGCGATCTAAAAAAAATCAGCAATAAAAATTTGTTACAACCATAAAAAAGCTTAAAGATAATGTAAATTAATATAAAAAAACCTATGCAGTGCGGTAGTTGGAGTCAAACTTTTTGTCTTCCGTTTATATAATAGTTTGTAAAATATTACCCCACAATCTAAAAAGCCCGAAAAACTATTTAAATTGAATTACTTTAGAAGTTATGGCCATGGGCGTAACCAGGGGAGTCTAGGGGGGTTTAGACCTACGTTCCCCCTTTGGGCCGGCAAAGAGAAAATTTGGGGTTACACCCCCTTTAGGGTCGGCATCGGCACAGATAAAAATTTGGGGTCTATAACGGCCATTTTTAAAAAAATTTTTGTCTCGCGTTTCGCTGTGCTCAGCGCTCTATAGCTCGAAAAGGTCTCTACTTCTAATTTTGTCTTACTTCTTTTTTTATCTTGGTATGACCACGCTGGACCACCGCATTCTTAATGTTTTAATTCGTCTCTACTTCCAAATTTGTGTTACTTTGTTTTGTAATTTGGTACGACCACGCTGCACCTCCCCCCCTTTAGAGTGTTATATAGTAAGATCAAAAATTTAAAGGTTAGGAGAAGTAATTTTAAAAGATTTTGTCGCACTTTGCAAGTGCATGTTGCACTTTGCACTCAGCTGTAATTCAATGTACTCATTTTTCAGTTGTTAATGTTTTTAAATTCGAAAATTTTAAGGTATCAAATTGTTTGTAAAAATTTTTTTCTGTTTTCAACACTTATTTTTATTGAATAATTTAGGAAAATAATGAAGTACGTGGCATAAATAGGGAAAAAAGCATTCCTTTAAAATTCATTAAAAATATTTTTTAGCCCTTCTATAACGTTTAGGATTTTGACCTCTCTAAACTCTCCTTTCCGAAATTTTGTTCAGAGTTGGACCCCCTCTTTCCAAAGTCTATGGCTATGGCCATTCAGAACTTATTGGCCATGGCCCAACTTATTAGTGGTAATTCTCAGGTAACTTTTCCAGACAACCATTTTGGAATATTCCCAAAAATTCAAAATCCGGTAGGCTGCCCAACTATAGTTCATAACCCAATGCTCGAAAAATTGCAAAAATCAATATTTCATTCAACCAGTGTCCGTCTTACTTCCTGCTACTTCTACGGCCGGAAAGGCGCTTGGGGCTCTTGGGCACGGCGGGGCTGTACTCCATGGCTTCTGGTTCCAGACCGCCCACTTCCAACGTCAGCGGGGCCAGAGCGGGCGTCTTCAACACGGGAGGTGGACTAAAATTAAATAAAACCGTTGTTTTTATGTTTCAAAAATACAACGCCAGACATGTGCACTGCCCCCCTCCCCCCGGGGTTAAAACGGGGGGGGGCGATTCCAAAACGGGGGGGGGGGGCACGGGGGCATACATGGGCAGGGGGGGGGGGGTGGGGGGGGTTAACCCCATACATGGGCACGGGGGGGGGTTGGGGGGGGGGTTAACCCCCCCAAATTCTGTGCAGGGGGGGTTTAACCCCCCCCACTCAGAAGTGGGGGGGGGGAGCATAATGGTCACCCCCCCAATGTTGGAAAAATGAAGAAAAAAAATGTGTTTAAAATGGCTTCTAACTGCCTCCAAACTTAAGTTTTGAGGTCAAAATGAATGTTTTAAGCAATAAAAAGCTCAAAAATGCAGTAAAAAGGGCTTTTTGACCTAAAATTAGCGTTTTTTACCTATTTTTCCTTCAAAATCGAAAAACGATATGGGTAAAATGCACTCCAGAAAAAAAACGATATGGGTATTTTGCGTTTCTCGGATTTTAACCCCCCCCCCCCTAATTTGGGGTTTAACCCCCCTCCACTCCGGACCAACTTGCCCATGTATGGTTAACCCCCCCCCCAAATTCTGAGAAGTGGGGTTTAACCCCCCCCCACTCAGAAGTGGGGGGGGGAGAAAAAGTTAACCCCCCCAATTTTGGAAAAATGAAGAAAAAAATGTCTTTAAAATGACTTCTAACTGCCTCCAAACTTAAGTTTTGAGGTCCAAATGAATGTTTTAAGCAATAAAAAGCTCAAAAATGCAATAAAAAGGGCTTTTTGACCTTAAATTAGCGTTTTTTACCTATTTTTCCTTCAAAATCGAAAAACGATATGGGTAAAATGCACTCCAGAAAAAAAAACGATATGGGTATTTTGCGTTTCTCGGATTTTAACCCCCCCCCCCCTAATTTGTGGTTTAAGCCCCCCACCCCGGACCAACTTGCCCATGTATGCACGGGGGGGGCAACTTTTTTGAAACGGGGGGGGGCAATAAAACGGGGGGGGCAACCAGGGGGGAAAGAAAAAAAAGAAAACAAAAGGAGAAAAAAAGAGAAAAAAAGAAGGAAAAAGGGAAAAAAGGGACAAAAAAAGCGGAAATAAGGTAAAAATAGGTCTAAAATGGCTTAAAATACATTGAAATGGGCTAAAAACTGCAAAAAATTCGCGATGATGGCGTCATCATAGGTCAAAAATGGCGTCATATTTTTAGGGTACTTTTTCATTTTTTGGCGGGGGGGGGCAATAAAACGGGGGGGGGGCAAATCCTCCAATAAAACGGGGGGGCATTTTCAGACCCTGCACAGGTCTGCAACGCCATAAACATAGTATACGGTAAGCGGCGCCAGACATAGATGTTTTTTAGAAGGGACAGAGGGGTTCACCCCCCTACAGCCAAAATTTTTGATCCCCCTAGAAAAATTCAGGTCCCCCCCTCCCCCCAAAGCTCGAGAGCGATACGGCCTGCCCCCCCCTAGCGAAGCTCACCCCTCTCTCCCCCCTCCCGACTAATTTAGAAGTATAATTTTTTTATTTACTGTGAAAAACACGAAACACGGTTTTTTAGTTAAAAACAGTGTTTAAGTACATTTTTAGGCTTAAATAGGATGTTTTAGTATATAAAATTCAATATTAGACCTAAAAACAGTTAAATTATTGATTTAAAAAAACTTTGTCAAAAATCGGACCCCCTTGACGGCCTGACCCCCACCCCTAAATTTGAAATCTCGCTCTCAGGGTCGATCCCCTAAAAAACCAGAGGGATCCGGACCCCGCTCACCCTTGCTTAAAAATTTTGGCCTTCCACCCGGTGGTGGATCCTCCTTAGCGGACCCGACCCAAAACAGCTTTAAACCACCAGGTCTGTGCTGACCTTCGGGCAGCACCCAACGGGCCTACGGATTCCACTACCACCTAAACCTGGTTGCTGGATCTTTTCTTTTATAGAAATGTGTCCAGCTTAAGGGTAACCCCCCAAATAAGGAAAAATAAAGAATTGTTCCATTGAGTCACCAGGACCGTGCGGACCTTTTGGGCAGCAAGCACCCAACGGGCGTTCGGGTACCACCTGGTTGCTGGATCTTTTCTCTCATAGAAATAAGTCCAGCTTGACATGGCTAGAAAAAAGCAGGGTTTCATTTTGGGGGATAGTAGTACAAAAAAAACTTCGGGGGGAATTGAAAACGTTAAAAAACAGGGATAAACGTAGATAAAGCTGTATAATACACTGTTTTTGGCCTAATAACCTATTATCTAATGTTTTTAGCGGTAAAAACATGTTTTCTTAGTTAAAAATTACATTAGCACACATTGGCAGAGCCTGGATTTCACAAAAAAGGAATTAGAGACCTTTCAGACCCCTAGGCTACACCCACATTGTAAACCAAGGCACACGAGCAGCATCTTGACTCCATGTTTTTTAGGGTACCTACCTACCTATATGAAAAAAATCCAAGCCAATGCTTTTGGCGGCTGGAAGATTTAGGAGGGGAAAGGTACATAAATCAACCAATATGATTGTTTGTTTTGCTTTCTGTGTAGTACTTATTACTTATAAAAAATATTGTACTAACTTTGAAATAACATTAGCATTAGGCAAGATAAATAGCGAGATATATCCATGTATATTATAGAAAGTGACCGCTGGGCGAAGTGGAAAAATTTTTTTGGATTTTGGGGTCAATTGGGGAACTAAAACGATTTTATAGTTTGGCGCCGAGCGATTAGCGAGGCGCTAGAAAATTTTGAATTTTTAGCCTCTGAAAACTCTCAATTTTACTATATGGCGACCATTTTGGGTGGGGGGGGGGGCGGTCGCCCCCCTACCGCCCAACCACTATCCGTATTTTTCCCCCTGTCAAACCGTTTCAGGGGGGGGCGGACGCTCCCCCTGGTTACATCTTTGGAAAAAAGGTTGTTGTACGTCAACCACACATGGCAGTTTTTCATCTAGCAAGCCAGTGGACAAATACAGCTCTATTGTGTATGGAGTTTATGCTCTATAGTGTAAAGGGGGTTCTAATTTGGGGGGGGGGGTTAATCACCCCCAAAAAAAACCTGGGAGGCTGCGGCTGCTCACTTGTGAGCAGCCACAGTGAGGTGAGAAAGGGGGGAGCAGGGTGGGATCCACCCCCTAGCCTCAAAATTTTGGGACCCCCCCCCCAAACGAAAATCCAAGGCCCTCCTCCCCCCAAATTTTTGAATTTTTATTCCTGACCCGTCTCTAGAATTTGAAATCTGACCCCCCCTCCCCCCAAATTTCCAAATTTTTTACCACTGACCCCCCTCTAGAATTTGAAATCTGACCCCCCCCCCCTGGGAAAATTTTAGGTACTTTTTTTATACTAAATTTTCTTCCAAAAACGTGAATTTTCATCACATATTTATGCTTTTACACCCTTTTTATACCAGAATATATCTTTTTATTCAACAAAATCTAGTATTATCCTATAAAAAGAACAATTATTAAAGTTATTATGGTTTAAAACTGTTTTGCTTTGGACACCAGACCTCACCTGACCCCATCCAGAATTCAAAATTTCTCACCCCACCAGGTCGACCCCCACCCCTAAAAAGCTAGGAGGGTACAGACCCCCCTGGGACCCCCTCCTAGAATTCAAAATTCAATTTACCCCGGGTAACTACCCCCCTAGCTTCTCCAACCGTTCTCACCTATGGTCCTGACCCCCATTGACCCAAAAAAAAAAAAATTTTGGCCTTTCACCCAGGGGTGGACCCATAGGTGGGCAGCCTCTCGGATTTTGGGGGGGTGGGGGGGGGGGGTCAAATTTTAGGGGGGTGTCCAGCAAGACCCAAATTTTGAGGGGGGGTGTACCCAATATTTCCGCGCTGCCTTAAAATGAGCTTAAAACGCGTAAAAAAACGTAAAACAAGCTTTTAAATGCTTTAAAACTGTGTAAGATTAAAATAAGACCTTATTGCAACTTATAAATTTTATTTTTTTTAATTCTTTTAATAATAATGTGCAATGGCGCAGTCAGGATTTCATTTCAGGGGCGTCGGTCGGTGGGGGAAGAAAAAGTGTTGTCAAAGCGGCGCGAAGCGCCGCCGCCTGCGCCGCGTAGCGGCGCCAGCCGACGCGAAGCGTCGGCCGGGGGGTCTGGGGGGTGTCCCCCGAGCCGCCGGAGGCGAAAATTTTTTAAAATATATACTAAAAACGGCTTAAAAATCGTCTCCTGGTGATCGCTTGAACATACATTTTACTTTTGTTTTTTACCTAATTTCTACATAATTTTCCGTGATCTTAAAAATTCAGTCAGGGGGGTTCGGGGGGAACAATGCCCCCCGGAGGAGAAAATTTATAATTTGAGGCGCTAAAATACACTAGAAATTTTAATTCCAAATGATACTAATTACAAAATTTAAGGTTTTTTATAGCTATACTATACATTTATAACATGTGTTTAAAACGTTAAAAAAAGGATAATAGTGTTTATAGTAGTTTTATTAAACATGTATGCCTTAACTACTGAATGGGATAATCGATTTGCAATTGAAAAACTAAGATAAATTGCCAATTTAAACTGCCCGTGTAGAGGGAAATTTAAACTGCCCGCATAGCGGGGGAATTTAAAGGTAATAAAAGGTAACTAACGGGGAAATAAGGTAATAAACACTCCGCGCGAAGCGCGGAAAAATTTTTTAGTCCTTTTATAACACTTAAAAATTTTTCTTTGGGAGGCTAATTTGGGGGGGGGGTGTCCCCGTTACCCCAAATTTAAAGGGGGTGTCAGCAAAATCCGAAATTTTGGGGGGGTATAACCCCCCCCCAACCCCCCCCCCCCTGCCCACCTATGGGTGGACCCCCCTAGTGGACCCGACCAAAACATCTATGGTAGGAACCCCCTCCCAGTTTTTAAAAGGCCATTTACCTGGGGTAGCCACCCTCCCCTACCTCGCCAGTCTATGCTCATAAAGAA
>JASAMX010006572.1:0-17896 GCA_030248175.1 Microlaimidae sp. YZB2_3
AAATACGAACATAAAAACATAAAATATTGTTTCTAGAACCGAGATTCATTGTTGGCACAATTTATAGTGTTTCACTCAAAACACATAGTCTTCGCGTTTCATACTTCAGTTGTCTCAAAATTAGCAATATTAATCGAAGAAAAAATGTCAATTGATATTAATAGATTTTCTTTTCCTTCCCTTCTGGTATACGAGTATAAAGCAAAAAGTAAGCAGAAACAGAACGATTCGTTGATATTTCGTCAGAATTTTAGACATAAGTTGGTTTTTCCTCCATAATGATGTTAGACATTAAACAAATAGTTGATTTATTAACATAACATAAAGTTATTATATCGAATTATTTTCTCACAAAAAAATTTTCAGTAGAAAATATTTATCGGTTTTTGTGTATAATTATAAATTTTATAGTTTAATTGTGATCAAAAATCATTGCTTTAAAAATTTGAAACTCAATAAACAAATCGTTTACCAATCTTTGAATTTCACATAAGTTATAAGGAAAACGCGTTCACATTCATTGACTCCTTTTGATTTGTTGGTGGTCAAAGCGCGCAATCGCTCAATCAATTGTGCACGCAAAATGCCGGAAGTTAGCTCAAGTTTCTCCATTTTACGGTTATGTATTAATGCGAGCAATAGTTTACTGCTATTACCGGATTACCATTTAGGTTTTTAAGATTTTAAGAAAAACCTTCGGTTTCAGGCACTTAAGTTTAGCAGTTAGCAAACCAATATGAATCCAATTAATTATATGTATTTACCCTATTTATTGCATCTGTCAATAAATCAACATTAAATAAAGTTTAGTACATTGATGATGCGCAGTATTCAATAGTGGTGTCAATGCTGCTGTGTCTGGTCGTCTGATGTCTTTGGGGTTGTGTGCTGGGTGATTGGGAGGATTGCCTGTATTGGATAGTTCGTCGTTCAGTTGGTCTCGTAGAACCAGACAATTTACCCCGTCTTTTCTAAAAAATTATTTTATAAAATGTTATACTGTTTTTTCTGAATAAATTTTATTTTATCTTGTGCTCGTACTATACAGTGAATAAATGGCTCGTAATTAGGGTAGTGCATTTAATTTCGTCACTTTTCCCAATTGGGCATTTTTGATTTTGGACTATATCTTTGGTAATCCTGGACGGAATACGACGTTTGATAGCTCAAATGAGAGCTAATTATAAGTAGATGACTGTCGTGAGCTTTTTATTTGTTATGTTATGATATTTTCATGTGAAATTATGTGATTTATAAAAAATAAATTTGTTACTCGTTTTTAGAACATGGGCATTTCATGATTACGCAATAAATTGGTTTAAAAATTAAACTGTCCTGGTAAAATTTAGTCTATTTTCCGAATTTTTAGTCCCCGTGGTTCTACGTTGCGTCTGTGGTGAGCAATCGTTATAAAATAAAATATTGTAATTTCGGCACTCATATGCTGTAGGTAAAAACGGGTTGAATTAAGTGTTCGGGTGTTAAATTGTAGTTATAAATAGTTAAATGACAACGTTGAAATGTGTAGGGGTCATAGCACTGCACTTAAACTCAATTAAAAGGGTCCTTTTAAAAAGTGCCGAAATTAAATGCACTTTTTTCCCAAATTTTGCTCATTTTGATACCATTTGGCATTTTAGCTGTAACTTTTTGCCAGTTACACGTTGAACAACAAGTAGAAGCTTAAATTAAAGAAAACTGTCTGAAGATAATGATAGGCTTTTAAATTTTTGAAAATGATGATTTTTTTACTGAGAAACAATCGATTGTTTGTAAAGTGCCGAAATTAAATGCACATATTTAATTTCGGCAATTTTCCATTTTTTTAAAAACTGATTTAATTAAGTAAAAAATACTTTCGTACAGTGAAACTTTTGTGACGCAACGCAGTATCGTGAAAGCTTCAAATTGAGCTATCAAACATGAAAATCGGGCTATACAGTAAAAAGTTACATCGGAAAAACAAAAAAGTGCCGAAATTAAATGCACTACCCTATTTTTTCTGTGAATATTACTTAACATTTATTCAAAAAGTGGGAGAATTTGTTTTTTTTTATTTTCCTGTTTAATATTCGCAAGTAAGAATAATGTTGTTTGCATGACTTTTTACAAAAAGAGATACGGTTACAAGGTTTTTTATGTTAAAGACCTACAGTGTTTATAATCTTAAAAATATGAAACTGTTTTTACTTGATTTTTGATGTTTAATTTATCAATTATATCTCTTCAAGTGTGTGTTGTACATAAATTTTGTTCATAAATGGTTTTTAAACCCGTGGTTACGACACGGGGATGGCATATCAGGACAGTTAAATGGCGTAAAGGGACAATAGAAGACAACTTGGCCTACCAGTACCTAAATCCATGATATTCCACGATTTTGAACAGCTTTTTTGGTGTAACAATGTTTGCAGGTTATATAAGGTGGTTGTATTGTCAGAACGGACAGCTGGAAATACTAACTTTTAACACAAAATAACAGACCCCAGACCAAAAAACTTACGTGGATATCAATATTTATATTTTTAACAATACACCTATATAGACTTGTAAAACCGGTCTATTACCATTTTTGCACTAGATTCAGCAAAATCGTCACACTTCGCACTCGGTCTGTCTGCCTCCGCCTCATTTGACCGTTGGGATTTCTGCGTTGCCAGTTCTACACGTTCTTTATTTCTAAAATTCACAAAGTAATTAAGCTAAAATTGATGCGAAATTTGAGAGTTTTGTCGCAAAACTTTTATTTACAATAATATTTTTCACTGGTTTTTGTTAATCAATGTTAATGCCGTTTTCATACAAGTTAAAAAAAGCTTCAAAATATATTTAAGCCAATTTTACTAAATTTCATATGATAAACGCACAAATATAGCTCAGTATAATCTTTAGAAAATTAAAAGACGTGGTAATGCTCTAAAGATGTGGTAATGCGCAGCTCAAAAAGACTCCGCAATATATAGCCTCTCAACCTGTCTTACACACCAGCCTCTTGTTTCCCACTTGCCTTCTCTCTGCTTCGGAAAATCTGCTTCTCTCTGCTTCTGCGTTTTTATTATAAGACTGTCTTAAAATTACCCAAGACAAAAGATTTCATTAGTCCTTGATGGGATATGAAACCACTTAAACGCATTCATGAAAAACAATAATGCAATCTGAATGATATACGAAAACAGATAATTTTTTATCGAATTCCTTGCGTATTAAAACCTACATATTTGAAATACAAAACTAAATTACATTGCATATATAATAACAGCACTTAACACTTTTTTATTTCACTATTTGTGTAGTTATGAAGTTTATTATCAAAAAAGCGTTTATATAGGCACTTTGCACTGGAACTCAGTTTATACATGAAGTATGCAATAAACTAGCGATACACCATAATTGATAATTACCGTATCTCCTACTTATTTTTTGTAGTATGCAGATCAACCTTCGAAAGCGCGCAAAATTTCGATCAGTTGATCTGCATACCACGAAAATAAGTAGGAGATACGGTAATTATCCATTATTGTGTATCGGCTAGTTTATTGCATACTTCATGTATAAACTGAGTTCCAGTGCAAGGTGCCTCCATTCAAAAGTTTTGGTATTTCATTATGTGTAAACTAAATGCACTAAAAATTTGTTTGACCGTTCAACCTCTATTTTTGGAACTTATACATTCTATTTAAAAATAGTATTTTTTTATTATTTAAAATGCTAATAAAAATTTATCAAGTGAAGAATTACATGGTTTTAATGTTCCCAAAGTACTAATACTTTCTTTCAAAATATCTCCCTATATAGCTGTGTATCTGATGCATTCATAGGATATAAAACTTAATAAATACATACACTAATTTGTTACATGTTTTATTTCTATCACCATAGGGATAAAACACACCCCATATTATTGTTTTAAAATCTTTGCTAAGTGACAAATGGCAATAATACGCAAATAGAAGTCACAAGATAACATAACTGTTTGATTATAAAAAGCAAAATCATAACAATACATTAAAAAATTAATGTTGGTTAATACTGAAAAAAATCCCACTTTCACTAAAACTATGGGCACCTTGCACTGGAACTGGGTTTATACATGAACTATGCAGTATACATAAGCGTGACCATAATGGATAATTACCGTATCTCCTACTCATCTTTCGTAGTATGCAGATCAACCGATCGAAATTTCGCGCGCTTTCGATCGGTTGATCTGCATACTACGAAAGATGAGTAGGAGATACGGTAATTATCCATTATGGTCACGCGTATGTATATTGCATACTTCATGTATAAACCGAGTTTCAGTGCAAGGTGCCTATTATTTTGCAAACTTTATACTGTTTTTAGGTTCTGAGTCCAGATATTTTGAATTAAGGAATTATATTGTTTTTTAGTCCCTCTGAATATAAAGAGTCTTACATTCTGTGGGAGCGCCCCCTTCGCTTGACGGACATTGTGTGACTGAGACTCATGCTCCTGACGGCACTGGGATGGGCCTGCATCCCATGGAGGCTGCCGAACATGGGATGCCAGCGGATCTGAGGGTGGAAGCAGAGGAAGACCAGAAATACCGAAGTCGTCAGCAGATTCACGATGGCGAATGCCCCCAGAGGCGAAAAAGAGCCGCTTTAGAAAAAAAATCATATCATATTTTAAACGATAAACTAATAAAACAGCATAATAAAATGATTAAACGGCAATGGGAAAATAGAAAAATGGTAACTTGAAACAAAATTATAGGTAAAATAATCGTAGCTGAGAACGTAGGCATGGTTTATTTTTCGCCTTTTTTATAAAAAAATTATTACTATGGTGGGAAACGTTATTTGACGAACATGATATATATACACACACATATATATATATATATATATATATATATATATATATATATATATATATATATATATATATATATTTTTTTTTTTTTTCTTTAAAATTAATAATCACATACCTGTTGCCGCATGCTAATATTTTTTAAACATCACTTTTATAAGTTTTGTTAGAAAATAAAAATGAAAATCAACATTAATTATATTTTTTATTTGCTTTTTATTATATTTAATTTTATTAAAACATTTATTTCACCTAATTTTAATAAAAACTTTAAAAAATTTATTGCTAATGTAAGATTATTTTATATTAATTGGTTTTAGCGTAAAAAAGTCTTTTGTATATAAGTGCATTTTGTAAACAACGCTTGTATTTTTGTTTAAATTTTGTTATGTTATACGTTTAAAATCGATTTGTTTATGATTATTTAGTGATAAGTTGACATTTAACATAGCCGTGAAATACTTACTTTCGTCTATTTTAACGGCGCAGTGTAAAGTGAATTATTTCAACTTGTTTCCGGCCAGTGGTCCCCACGCGAAAAAGAGAGCATGCATACTGTAAATTGCATGTGTAATCGCGAAATTGCGAACTCATTTCGAATTTTACAAGCTCAACTAAAGTTGGAAGCGTGCCTATACATGATTTCTGCTACTATTACGCTAATAAGTCGATTTATAGGACGAAAAATAATTCTGAGTGACTATTGGAGTATACAAAAAGGCAAGAGTCGCAGCTATGACTATTTTACCTATAGTGACTTATTATTTTATAAGGTTCTAGCTTGCGTTTAATGTTTAAACACGTAATTACACTGCGACGTATTTAGTCTTTTAGCGTTGCTGTAGCTCTCAAAACGCAATTTATTTGGTGCGTAAATAAAAAAAGCTGAATTAAGCAATTTTTTTAAAATCTTTTAAGAAAAAAAAACCACTTTCATTTAAAGACTTCGCCTGGTTTTAGGTGTACATCAAAATTATTGTATAGTAGGTAAAAATACAAAAGGTCAAATGATTTTGACATAACTTACTCATGGACGTCGAAATAAAGAAGAATTATTCCAAGTGCTAATAAACAACTGGCAAACAAAAAAGAGAGCAATTCTAAAAATAATATGTTATAACGGATATTTGTATATGTTATATAAGTTTATATAACATTTTTCTTTTTAGGTCCAATAAACATAAAAAATTTTTTTACAGACATCCGACATCAGACACTCTGTCAGTAGTCAGGAATATTTAAATCAAAAGTCAACATTGTTCATAAAAGAACAAATTGCTCTATAGACCTTTTCGCTGCTCTACAAAATTTCTTGTACAGTACAGCGCGTCTTTCAGTACGCGCGACAGTATTCTCTACCAATCTAACTTTTTCACAAAAACATTGTTCAAATTTTTATTTATATTAAAAAAAGTGTCTTATTAAAAAACAAATTGAAGCATAAATAAGAAAAGACCCGTTACATAAAGTTACTAAAGTTTTTAACTGAAAATTTTAACTAAACTAAATTGACGTCTTTGCAAATTGCAAAAATTTAAATTTATATACCAAAATCAAATGCATTTTTTAATCTAAAAACTTCTGAAAAAAAATTTAATTATAAATATATTAAATTACTCATCAAATAATACAAAATTCAGTTCATTTTAAAACGTCACTCCTCATTTAGTAAGTTTTTTGGTTTTTGTGACATCAAGTCACATACAAAAAAATTAAATATTACAAAAAAAGAAATAATTTTGAAACAAAATTAATGAGTAGGAAAGAATTAAAGCAAAAAATATATCTTGTTTCAAAAACATTTTTGTAAGAAATACAATTAATTTCTTAAAATGGACATTTATAAAACTTTTCAGAAATGACAAGTGCCACAAATTTTCAAGTTTTAAATTTAAATACATTATCTGTTATTTTTTATTAGAAACCAAAATCTTTATCTCAAAGTAGTAAATAATTTTTAGTTAAAAACATATTTCGTTTTATTGAAATTATTTACGTTTTTATTAGTACGTCCCATAAAACTATCTTGTTTGATTTAATACTGTTTGTAATATTTGTATTTATATGTATTAAATTTTACACTATAATTCCATCCTTACTAAAAAACAGAAAAAAAATCAAACTCTGCTACCTCTAAAATATCTCGTGTCTAATGCCATTTTTCGCCGAACTTTTAAAGTATACTGTAAAATTTAAAAATATATATATAGAAAGTGTTTTAAAAGACTTAAGAAATAATAAAGTGTCGTTAACAAAACAATACATTTGGTTTTCTTCGTAGCGGCGTTGTCATGAAGCTGTTTGAAAAAGTGTTTTCTTAATGCGAATAGAATAAAAAAAGAAATTGATAAAACCGAAGAGTAGTTTTTTATTTTAATTTAAAATTATTCTGATTTTGCAAAATTAATACTCGCGACTCAAAATTGTTTAGACCAAAAATATAATACCCAGGAAATATTTAAATTTTTACCAAAATTTGCAAGTCCCATATGCGATTTTTTCCCGACACGGCCCATCTGTGCATTCAATACTGTTTTTCTCGCACAATAGTTTTTTGTGCAACTAATTTATTTTGGCGCACAGGTTTTCTGCAAAATGAAAGAAGATGTATTCGAAAACTATCAGTATTGCTACATTTGATAACTATAAAAAAGTGTATATTTGTGGTTTTTCAACAAATATTGTTTCTGACGGCTCAAAATCACGTTTAATAATAAGTCCCGGCTGGTATTTTATGATTAAACAAGCGTCTTGATAGAATTAATTAAAAAATGTTTGTATCGGTTTTTAATTATATGTCAAGTTTTTTTGCATACAATGTATATTATAATATGGATTATTGAAGAAAATTGTTATGAAGATTTAGTAAATTTTTTAATCCAAAAACAAATGACAAAATAGTCCAAAACAAACGAAAGTAGGGAACTTGACGCTGCGAAAAGTAAATTCTTGTTTTTTAAATAAAATATTGTTCTGAAATTTATAACTTTTAAATCGAAAGGGTTTTATGCAGCTTCGGCTCTTAATTAAATACGAAGCTTACAAAATAAAAATTATTTTTAATGTTTTTAATAAACTTTGAAAAAAATAGCTTTAAAAATTTTGAAACAATATTATCTTTAATATTATTTTAAATATTTGCACAGACATCAGGCTCCTGTGTGTTTTTAACTATTTTAGCCACACTATTTAAAATTTTTTTAACGCAAATTTTTTAAAATAATATATGGTTAATGCCATATATTATTTTACAAAATTTATATAATATTAAAAATAATGTTTTTAATAGAATTAAAGAAATTTGCACAAAAACCAGGCCCAAAAAATGCCTTAGAACTTTAAACTGGAACCAATAGGTCCAAAAATACAAATCATACAAAATTGCTATTTGTTTTGAGTATTTTATCAATTGTAAACGCTTTTGATTTTTGGAATATACCTACATTTTGGATTTTTTTAATAGATTTTTTTTGTTGAATAATAATTTGATTTATTTAGATCAATAATTTACTTTTATTTCCTTAAATATCTCCTTAAAGTTTTTTGCGCTATAAAAAAACTTCTGGGGAACATTTAAGGACAAAATTTCTATCAATCAAAATTTCTTTATGTTTAATCCATCTTTCTTTCCATGATGATGTAATTATTTTCTATAATTAACTGAAATATTCTCTATTAGATGTGTAAGCAGTAATTTAGTTTTATCAAAGATTGGATTTTCTTTTATAAAACGAAATATTGCTTATAAAGAGCTTATAAAAGTGTGTATTATAAATTCTTAAAATTTATATTCGGTTTTCTATGCTAAAAACGACAAGGAAACCTAAATTTTAAAAACTAAAAAAACTGTTTTTGCATAAGTTAAAATTTATAAAAAGTGGTAAGTAATAATGATTAAAAACTGTTAATATTTGCACTTTACTTATTGTCCACGGCTCCCAAAAAAAAATTTATAATAAACTCATTTTATTGCACTGAGCAGAAAATGTTTTTGACTATCAATTCAAACTATAAAAATACACTAGATATATATTTCATAATTTTTATATACAAAATTTATATTCGGTTTTCTATGCTAAAAACGACAAGGAAACCTAAATTTTAAAAACTAAAAAAACTGTTTTTGCATAAGTTAAAATTTATAAAAAGTGGTAAGTAATAATGATTAAAAACTGTTAATATTTGCACTTTACTTATTGTCAACGGCTCCCAAAAAAAAATTTATAATAAACTCATTTTATTGCACTGCAAAAATGTTTTTGACTATCAATTCAAACTATAAAAATACACTAGATATATATTTCATAATTTTTATATACAAGGTTTGAAAAAAATTAAAACAATTTTTTTGCAGAATAATATTGGTTAAATACGTTTTTTTATACAAAAATTACTAAATAGAATACTTTTTTCCAAAAAAATAGTGTCAAATAGATCAGATCGAGCAGCACCAAAATGACGTGTGTGTTTAGCATTGCTTTTAACAAAAGCTTACAATCATTAGAAAATTCTTAGCGGTTCTAACGTAAACAAGTTTTCAGTTTAGTTAGGTCAAAACAATTTATTTTAGGTATTATATAAACTCAACTGAGCGATTTCTTAAATAAAACTTGGAAAACTTATTTTTGATAAAACAATTTACTTTAAGTGAGCGAAATACACATAAGAAAATTTTTATGAACAAAATGTTTAGCGTTATGAATAAATAAAGGTGCAATAAGATCACTTAAACTTAAAAGCTATTAAAATTTTTAAAAAAATCAAGTTTAAAAACGTTACTTCCATTTTTAAAAAATACATAAGCAAAACTTTATATGGTAGCATTGAACTGGATATTTAATTCCCTATTTCAGTTGATAAAACCTTTTGTTTTTTTAACTTTTTTTTATTTTTGAGCAGAAAAAACATCTTAACCGCAAGAGAGCATGGCGTCAGCGCTGCTCAAATTTATACTTTGCATCTTCACCACTGCAGTGATTCATATTGGCGTTTTTCAGTAATTAGACGTCAGAAACCATTTACTCGCTGCGCTTAAGCCAGAATAAAAATTGAAAGGTTAAGGACCAGTGTTCTTTTTACTGGAATAAGAGTAATATTTTCGGTAATAGTATTACCATTCTAGATACTGAAAGTATTTTACAATTTGAATTGATAGAATTCTCCGCCACTGATACAATGAACCGGGTACGGGGTTTTTGGAGCCGTAAGCATGAATCTTGAACTCGACGAAAAAAGTTTGGAGTTTGGAACCGCGAAAATGGGAACTTGCTGGAGCCGAAAAAATGGTTTAGTGTTAGTTTTAGGTTTTGGTTTAGGCTTAGGGATACGTTTTAGTATTTCATACTTTCGGCTTTAAGTTCCCTATTTCCGACTCCAAGTTTCTAATTTTCGGCTCCAAATTTTAGCTCTAAGTGTCCTCGGCGCAAAAGACCCTAAATCAATGAACGGCGTTTAATTTGCACACTGATATGCACTTACTCACTTTTTTCAGAGAAGAGGGAGCCCAATGATTTAGGGTTAATTCGGATGTGTAACTTGGAGCCAATAATATGAAACTTAAAGCTGTAAGCTGGAATTTCGGAGCCGAAAGTAAAAATGATTAAAACCTATGCCTATAAGCATAACATAAACTTAAACTTAAACTTGAAGCCTAAACTTAACTCTAAGCCCAAACTAATTTTTTTAAAATTTTTTTTTTATTTTAATACCCTTAGGGGACAGTTCAAACTAATATAATTGATTTTCATTAAAGATATTGATTTCAAAAGATAATTTTTTGACGGTACGGTACGTTTAGAGCCGTAGGTAGAGAACTTGGAACCGTCGTTTTCAGGAATTTCGAGTCCTTAGTAAAAAATTTGTTTGGGCTTAGATTTAGTCTTTGCTTAGGCTTAGGTAAATGTTTTAGAGACTTTTACCTTCAGCTACAAGTTACCCACTTACGGGTCCAAGTTTTTTGTACTTGTGGCTCTAGATTCCAGGTCCAAGTTCCCTCGGCTCCATTTACCCTAAATTTTTTTGACTAAAAAAAACTCAGGTGATAAATAATTATCTTATTTCTTTGAAACTCACCCGCGAAAAAATTGATAACTTCATTTGAAAAATACAAAAAATCGTTTTTATATTTTGTATAAAAGCGTTACAAAAAAATTGAAATTTGCATTTTACTTTATTTTTTGAAATAAAATAATTTAATTTTTACCGCGTGAATAACATGTGTTTATTTTTTCAGTAATTATTAATGCGTTTTGCTTCAATATAATTGTTTGAATTTTTAATGCAATTTTACCTTTTAGAAAAAAATTTACAGACGATTACTGCAATTAATAAAACATTTCTTGCATTATTTTGTCTTTATTAAATCTGAAAATCATACTTTAAGTTCGAGTATTGTTATCACAATATGCTATCAAGATTTGCTAAACCATCCAAGACGAACACCCAGAAGATAACTTTGCTGAACAACAAATGGCAAATATTTGTTGAAAAACCACAAATATACGCTTTTTTATAGTTATCAAATGTAGCAATACTGATAGTTTTCGAATACGTCTTTTCTTGCAATTTTGCCAGGAAAGCCTGTGCGCCAAAAATAAATTAGTTGCACGAAAAACTATTGTGCGAGAAAAACAGTATTGAATGCACAGAATGGGCCGTGTCGGGAAAAATCGCATATGGGACTTGCAAAATTTTGGTGAAAACTTAAATATTTCCTGGGTATTATATTTTTGGTCTAAACAATTTTGAGTCGCGAGTATTAATTTTGCAAAATCGGAATAATTTTAAATTAAAATAAAAGACTCTTCGGTTTCTGAATTTCTTTTTTTATTTCTTATTCGCATTAAGAAAACACTCCAAACAGCTTTTTTAATGACAACGCCGCTACGAAGAAAACCAAATGTATTGTTTTGTTAACGACACTTATTATTCTTAAGTCTTTTAAAACACTTTCTATATATATATTTTTTAAATTTTAGATCTATTTAAAAGTTCGGCGAAAAATGGCATTAAACCAAGATATTTTTTCAAGGTAACAAGTTTGATTTTTTTTCTGTTTTTTAGTAAGGATGGAATTATAGTGTAAAATTTAATACATATAAAAATACAAATATTACAAACAGTATTAAATCAAACAAGATAGTTTTATGGGACGTACTAATAAAAACGAAATATGTTTTTAACTAAAAATTATTTACTACTTTGAGATAAAGATTTTGGTTTCTAATAAAAAATAACAGATAATGTATTTAAATTTAAAACTTGAAAATTTGTGGCACTTGTCATTTCTGCAAAGTTTTATAAATGTCCATTTTAAGAAATTAATTGTATTTCTTACGAAAATGTTTTTGAAACAAGATATATTTTTTGCTTAATTCTTTCCTACTCATTAATTTTGTTTCAAAATTATTTCTTTTTTTGTAATATTTAATTTTTTTGTATGTGACTTGATGTCACAAAATACCAAAAAAACTTACTAAATGAGGAGTGACGTTTTAAAATGAACTGAATTTTGTATTATTTGATGAGTAATTTAATATATTTATAATTAAATTTTTTTTCAGAATTTTTTAGATTAAAAAATGCATTTGATTTTGGTATATAAATTTAAATTTTTGCAATTTGCAAAGACGTCAATTTAGTTTAGTTAAAATTTTAGTTAAAAACTTTAGTAACTTATTGTAACGGGTCTTTTCTTATTTATGCTTTAATTTGTTTTTTAATAAGACACTTTTTTTAATATAAATAAAAATTTGAACAATGTTTTTGTGAAAAAGTTAGATTCGTAGAGAATACTGTCGCGCGTACTGAAAGACGCGCTGTACTGTTGCAGAGAAATTTTGTAGAGCAGCGAAAAGGTCTACAGAGCAAATTGTTCTTTTATGAACAATGTTGACTTTCGATTTAAATATTCCTGACTACTGACAGAGTGTCTGATGTCGGATGTCTGTAAAAAAATTTTTTATGTTTATTGGACCTAAAAGAAAAATGTTATATAAACTTATATAACATATACAAATATCCGTTATAACATATTATTTTTAGAATTGCTCTCTTTTTGTTTGCCAGTTGTTTATTAGCACTTGGAATAATTCTTCTTTATTTCGACGTCCATGAGTAAGTTATGTCAAAATCATTTGACCTTTTGTATTTTTACCTACTATACAATAATTTTGATGTACACCTAAAACCAGGCGAAGTCTTTAAATGAAAGTGTTTTTTTTTCTTAAAAGATTTTAAAAAAATTGCTTAATTCAGCTTTTTTTATTTACGCACCAAATAAATTGCGTTTTGAGAGCTACAGCAACGCTAAAAAACTAAATACGTCGCAGTGTAATTACGTGTTTAAACATTAAACGCAAGCTAGAACCTTATAAAATAATAAGTCACTATAGGTAAAATAGTCATAGCTGCGACTCTTGCCTTTTTGTATACTCCAATAGTCACTCAGAATTATTTTTCGTCCTATAAATCGACTTATTAGCGTAATAGTAGCAGAAATCATGTATAGGCACGCTTCCAACTTTAGTTGAGCTTGTAAAATTCGAAATGAGTTCGCAATTTCGCGATTACACATGCAATTTACAGTATGCATGCTCTCTTTTGCGCGTGGGGACCACTGGCCGGAAACAAGTTGAAATAATTCACTTTACACTGCGCCGTTAAAACAGACGAAAGTAAGTATTTCACGGCTATGTTAAATGTCAACTTATCACTAAATAATCATAAACAAATCGATTTTAAACGTATAACATAACAAAATTTAAACAAAAATACAAGCGTTGTTTACAAAATGCACCCATATACAAAAGACTTTTTTACGCTAAAACCAATTAATATAAAATAATCTTACATTAGCAATAAATTTTTTAAAGTTTTTATTAAAATTAGGTGAAATAAATGTTTTAATAAAATTAAATATAATAAAAAGCAAATAAAAAATATAATTAATGTTGATTTTTCATTTTTATTTTCTAACACAACTTATAAAAGTGATGTTTAAAGAATATTAGCATGCGGCAACAGGTATGTGATTATTAATTTTAAAGAAAAAAAAATATATATATATATATAATATGTCTCATGTTCGTCAAATAACGTTTCCCACCATAGTAATAATTTTATTATAAAAAAGGCGAAAATTAAACCACGCCTACAGTATCAGCTACGATTATTTTACCTATAATTTTGATTCAAGTTAGCATTTTTCTATTTTCCCATTGCCGTTTAAGCATTTTATTATGCTGTTTTATTAGTTTATCGTTTAAAATATGATGTGATTTTTTTTCTAAAGCGGCTCTTTTTCGCCCCTGGGGGCATTTGCCATCGTAAATCTGCTGACGACTTCGGTATTTCTGGTCTTCCTCTGCTTCCACCCTCAGATCCGCTGGCATCCCATGTTCGGCAGCCTCCATGGGATGCAGGCCCATCCCAGTGCCGTCAGGAGCATGAGTCTCAGTCACACAATGTCCGTCAAGCGAAGGGGGCGCTCCCACAGAATGTAAGACTCTTTATATTCAGAGGGACTAAAAAACAATATAATTCCTTAATTCAAAATATCTAACTCAAACCTAAAAACAGTATAAAGTTTGCAAAATAATAGGCACCTTGCACTGGAACTCGGTTTATACATGAAGTATGCAATATACATAAGCGTGACCATAATGGATAATTACCGTATCTCCTACTCATCTTTCGTAGTATGCAGATCAACCAATCGAAAGCGCGCGAAATTTCGATCGGTTGATCTGCATACTACGAAAGATGAGTAGGAGATACGGTAATTATCCATTATGGTCACGCTTATGTATACTGCATAGTTCATGTATAAACCCAGTTCCAGTGCAAGGTGCCCATAGTTTTAGTGAAAGTGGGATTTTTTTCAGTATTAACCAACATTAATTTTTTAATGTATTGTTATGGTTTTGCTTTTTATAATCAAACAGTTATGTTATCTTGTGACTTCTATTTGCGTATTATTGCCATTTGTCACTTAGCAAAGATTTTAAAACAATAATATGGGGTGTGTTTTATCCCTATGGTGATAGAAATAAAACATGTAACAAATTAGTGTATGTATTTATTAAGTTTTATATCCTATGAATGCATCAGATACACAGCTATATAGGGAGATATTTTTGAAAGAAAGTATTCACACTTTGGGAACAATTAAACCATGTAATTCTTCACTTGATAAATTTTTATTAGCATTTTAAATAATAAAAAATACTATTTCTAAATAGAATGTATAAGTTCCAAAATAGAGGTTGAACGGTCAAACAAATTTTTGGGTGCATTTTCTACACATAATGAAATACCAAAACTTTTGAATGGAGGCACCTTGCACTGGAACTCAGTTTATACATGAAGTATGCAATAAACTAGCGATACACCATAATGGATAATTACCGTATCTCCTACTTATTTTCGTGGTATGCAGATCAACTGATCGAAATTTTGCGCGCTTTCGAAGGTTGATCTGCATACTACAAAAAATAAGTAGGAGATACGGTAATTATCAATTATGGTGTATCGCTAGTTTATTGCATACTTCATGTATAAACTGAGTTCCAGTGCAAAGTGCCTATATAAACGCTTTTTTGATAATAAACTTCATAACTACACAAATAGTGAAATAAAAAAGTGTTAAGTGCTGCTATTATATATGCAATGTAATTTAGTTTTGTATTTCAAATATGTAGGTTTTAATACGCAAGGAATTCGATAAAAAATTATCTGTTTTCGTATATCATTCAGATTGCATTATTGTTTTTCATGAATCCGCTTAAGTGGTTTCATATCCCATCAAGGACTACTGAAATCTTTTGTCTTGGGTAATTTTAAGACAGTCTTATGATAAAAACGCAGAAGCAGAGAGAAGCAGATTTTCCGAAGCAGAGAGAAGGCAAGTGGGAAACAAGAGGCTGGTGTGTAAGACAGGTTGAGAGGCTATATATTGCGGAGTCTTTTTGAGCTGCGCATTACCACATCTTTAGAGCATTACCACGTCTTTTAATTTTCTAAAGATTATACTGAGCTATATTTGTGCGTTTATCATATGAAATTTAGTAAAATTGGCTTAAATATATTTTGAAGCTTTTTTTAACTTGTATGAAAACGGCATTAACATTGATTAACAAAAACCAGTGAAAAAATATTATTGTAAATAAAAGTTTTGCGACAAAACTCTCAAATTTCGCATCAATTTTAGCTTAATTAGTTTGTGAATTTTAGAAATAAAGAACGTGTAGAACTGGCAACGCAGAAATCCCAACGGTCAAATGAGGCGGAGGCAGATAGACCGAGTGCGAAGTGTGACGATTTTGCTGAATCTAGTGCAAAAATGGTAATAGACCGGTTTTACAAGTCTATATAGGTGTATTGTTAAAAATATAAATATTGATATCCACGTAAGTTTTTTGGTCTGGGGTCTGTTATTTTGTGTTAAAAGTTAGTATTCCAGCTGTCCGTTCTGACAATACAACCACCTTATATAACCTGCAAACATTGTTACACCAAAAAAGCTGTTCAAAATCGTGGAATATCATGGATTTAGGTACTGGTAGGCCAAGTTGTCTTCTATTGTCCCTTTACGCCATTTAACTGTCCTGATATGCCATCCCCGTGTCGTAACCACGGGTTTAAAAACCATTTATGAACAAAATTTATGTACAACACACACTTGAAGAGATATAATTGATAAGTTAAACATCAAAAATCAAGTAAAAACAGTTTCATATTTTTAAGATTATAAACACTGTAGGTCTTTAACCTAAAAAAACCTTGTAACCGTGTCTCTTTTTTAAAAAGTCATGCAAACAACATTATTCTTACTTGCGAATATTAAACAGGAAAATAAAAAAAAAAACAAATTCTCACACTTTTTGAATAAATGTTAAGTAATATTCACAGAAAAAATAATTACGAGCCATTTATTCACTGTATAGTACGAGCAAAAAATAAAATAAAATTTTATTCAGAAAAACACAGTATAACATTTTATAAAATAATTTTTTTAGAAAAGACGGGGTAAATTGTCTGGTTCTATGAGACCAACTGAACGACGAACTATCCAATACAGGCAATCCTCCCAATCACCCAGCACACAACCCCAAAGACATCAGACGACCAGACACAGCAGCATCGACACCACTATTGAATACTGCGCATCATCAATGTACTAAACTTTATTTAATGTTGATTTATTGACAGATGCAATAAATAGGGTAAATACATATAATTAATTGGATTCATATTGGTTTGCTAACTGCTAAGCTTAAGTTCCTGAAACCGAAGGTTTTTCTTAAAATCTTAAAAACCTAAATGGTAATCCGGTAATAGCAGTAAACTATTGCTCGCATTAAAACATAACCGTAAAATGGAGAAACTTGAGCTAACTTCCGGCATTTTGCGTGCACAATTGATTGAGCGATTGCGCGCTTTGACCACCAACAAATCAAAAGGAGTCAATGAATGTGAACGCGTTTTCCTTATAACTTATGTGAAATTCAAAGATTGATAAACGATTTGTTTATTGAGTTTCAAATTTTTAAAGCAATGATTTTTGATCACAATTAAACCATAAAATTTATAATTATACATAAAAACCGATAAATATTTTCTACTGAAAATTTTTTTGTGAGAAAATAATTCGATATAATAACTTTATGTTATGTTAATAAATCAACTATTTGTTTAATGTCTAACATCATTATGGAGGAAAAACCTACTTATGTCTAAAATTCTGACGAAATATCAACCAATCGTTCTGTTTCTGCTTAATTTTTGTCTTATACTCGTATACCAGAAGGGAAGGAAAAGAAAATCTATTAATATCAATTGACATTTTCTTTTGGACTAATATTGCTCAAGTTTTGAGACAACTGAAGTATGAAAGCGAGAAAACTATGTGCTTTGATTGAAAGTCTATAAAATATTGCCAACAATAAGAAATCTCGGTTCTAGAAACAATATCTTTTATGCTTTTTATGTTCGTATTTTATTTATCCGCGCAAAAAATAACATTATACAATATGCGAATGAAGGAAATAAGAAATTAAACATT
>JASAMX010006573.1:0-12123 GCA_030248175.1 Microlaimidae sp. YZB2_3
AGTAGATAACTACTTAAGTAGTTATCACAACACTATTTCGCAGCTGTTTTTCTGAATCTGATTCAGATTCAGACTTTGAAATACCTTTTATGTCTTTAATCTTTCTGAAATCTGAATTCAGATTCGATTCAGAGAAATTGTTTCAGATTTCTGAACCAAAAACAGTTTGTATTTTACTTTTCAGACGTCAGTTTCAGATCTAAAACTAAATTTTGAATCTAATGCTAAAACTTTCAGTAGGTTTTTAGCTCTGAAACGGTTTCAGAAATAGACTGAAACAATGATTTTTTTTCTCAAAACACTATCAAACACATTAAAAATATGGATTTTTTTGTAATTTCTTTATATAATTGACTAAAAAAGTAAATTAAGCATATAGTTTTAAAATACTCTATCATCCCCTAATTTTACAGGCGATTTTTAATTTGACTTAAAATTTCGAACACCTTAAAGGGTCAAAGAACACATTTTATTCAACAATTTTTTATTAAATTCATGGAAAATAAAATTTTTATGCATAGATTTTATGAATATATACATTTGTAATGTATAACCCAAAAAAATCTTTGTAGTACGCCTACAACATAACCAAACAGTGGATTAAAAAATACTATTCATGCTTTTATTTGTGTTAAAAATTAATTTTTAAGTTTTTTAAAATATTTAATTAAAAAAAAGCAATATGTTATCAAGAAAAAAACCATTGTAAATTAAAAATAAAAAAGAAGAAAAAACATGTTATTGCTAGGGATCGAAACTTGACGGCGAAGAGAGCTCTAACCCCCTAGGCTATGGTACCACAGTTCCCAGACTGACAAAAGGGGCTTATAAAGAAACTGGTTTCAAATTCTGAGACCAGTTTCAGATTCTGAATTCAGTTTCAGAAGTTTAGCAAAAAGTTAAAAGACAATTTTTAAGATTCTGAATGTGAATTCAGAATCTGAATTTAAATAAGATTCAGAAATCTGAAAAGGTAAAATATCGACTCCTGGTTAATTCTGTCCATGTATGTTTTTTCTCGCTTGTAATAAAGTTCCGGACGGTTCCGAACTTGATCAGAAGTTCATCCGAATAAGTAGCCATATTTTCATTTCTAAAGGTGGTCGAAGAAACATTAACGAACTTAGAAGTTTTCTTTTAAATTATTATAGGTAAACGATTTTGGTTTTAGATTTTTTTAATAATCCTGTTTTTAGATTGTTTACTCTTTTAACCTAAAACCAAAGGTGGATAATCTAATAAAGGTATGTCATGCCTAGCACTCTGCGGCGGCGTGCCAACTCGTGGGCAAATCCAATTTGGGCCGCACGTCCGGCCAGAAGCCGCACGTCCGGCCAGTAGCAACTGTATGTCCGGCCGGAAGCCGCACGTCCGGCCAGAATTGGATTTTATGATGCACGCTGCTACAGACCGCTGTGACATACCTTTATTAGATTATCCACCTTTGCTAAAACCTAAAAACCGTCATATTTTCATTGATTTTTTAAGAATGCGCGCGTTCCCATGCGTTTTTGTTCTTGAGAGAGCTGCCACCGATGACGGAGTTGTGGATCGAACACAACAGCGGTGGCATTGCCACCGCAGTGCGAACACGTCATATGTTTAACGTTGGACATAACAGCGGTGGTAATGCCACCTCGCGGTGGCAATGCCACCGGTGGCATTGCCACCTCAGTGTGAACCGGGCTTAAAAATAATTATTTTTTTAAATTTACACTTCAAGTTAAAGTGGAAACAGTAACAAGCAGTTTTAGATATTTAGCAAATTATAATATGTTTATCTGTTTTTAACCAAGCATTGTTTAGCTTTCAAAATTATATTCATTTTTTAAATATAGGGCATGTTTTTTAAAAAACTTTTATTTTGTGTTCTATGCATTTTAAATTATAATTTTCTTAATATTTCCTTAAATTTTCATTTAGAGTGCTTTATTAATTATAATTGTTATCTTTTTGTTTTTTACTTTTTTTGTTTTATAACTTTAAACTTTTGTTTTCCTATTATTATCATATGAATGATGTAAATTATCCAGCTAACAATTATATGACTTGTATTAAAAAAATATGGTCTTTGCAACGTTATTTCTAATACTTTAAAGAATAGGTTACGTTAGTATAGTTTGTATCAGTACAAGTACTAAACGTGTACCAAAAATCAGTTTGAGAATTCCACCCAACAAACATAAATAAAAAAGATGTTTCTAGGTCAATTCTGACCTTGCGATCTCAATTTTAGCCATTAAAAAGTGACTAAACTACCCTTTAAGAAAATAAAATGGTGTTTTATAGCCAAAAATGACCTTTTTTTGAAGGTGCATTTCATGTTGTTAAGAAATTTTTTTAAGTAGTTCTTTAACCAATATGAATGAATATTTGTTAGATTGCCGAGAGTCTGACGGTTCTAAAAATATTTTTACTTTTTTTCTGGTCTTCACCAATTTTGTACAGCAACCGCTTAAAAATGTCTCAAAATTCAGTCGTGAAAAAATTAAAATTAAAAAAATTTGACTATTTAATAAAAATGCCTCATAATACAATTTAACTTAATTTTTAGGCTTTGCTTAGGCTTAGAAAAAATAAATCTGATTAAAAATAAACTTTAATTAGCTTTTTAGCAAAAACAAATTTGTTGTACATATTTATGGTGGTCCTTGTGACTATCAAATTTATAATTTTTTGTAAATTTTTCGATTCTCCGGACTTCCGGGAACGTTAAAACTCAGTTTTTAATTTAATTTAGCAGTTAATTAAAAAAAATTTTTCTTAACAGTAAAAATTGTGTACCCAAAATATTGTGTCTGTATTTTATGCCTATATTTTACCCCATATTTTAAAAAATCGTGTTTTAAACATTTTTTAAAGTTTAAAATCGGGATCTTCAGGTCAGAATTGACCTAGAAACATGTTTTTATTTAGTATTTGTAGCGTAAAAATCTCTAATCGATTTTTGGTACCTGAACCGTTTGTATCAGCATTGCATTATTATTTGTAAAAATTTTAAAAATTTTGTCTAATTTTTGTATTTCGACAAAAAAAACCTGCTAAATCGAAGAAACTAATGTGCTTGTAACTTTAATAAATGTATGTAATATTACGTACCTTTATCGGTAAGCGATGGGAAAGAAAATTTTTTTGGAGACTTAATTGTGGGACTAAAAAGGATTTTATAGTTGCGCTGAACGTTTAGGGTCCGGTTTTCAAGCAAAGTTATTTTAAATCATTCATATAAGTTTTTTAGTGCTGATATTGAATTTTATAAACTGAAATAAGTTATTTAGGTTTAAAAAACGTAAAAAAACGTAAAAAAAAAATAAAAAAAATGTTTTTGTACAAAAAATTTGGTTTTTAAAATATATATATATACAGACCTGTGCACTGCCCCCCCCCCCCCGGGGTTAAAAGGGGGGGGGCAATTCCAAAAGGGGGGGGCACGGGGGGGCAACTTTTTTGAAACGGGGGGGCAATAAAACGGGGGGGGGGGGCAAGCAGGGGGAAAGAAAAAAAGAGAAAAAAAGATAAAAAAATAAGGGAAAAGGTAAAATTGCGACAAAAATAGCGAAAATAAGGTAAAAATATGTCTAAAATGGCTTAAAATACATTGAAATAGGCTAAAAACTGCAAAATAATCGCGATGATGGCGTCATCATAGGTCAAAAATGGCGTCATATTTTTAGGGTACTGTTTCATTTTTTGGCGGGGGGGGGCAATAAAGCGGGGGGGGGGGCTAATCCTCCAATAAAACGGGGGGGGGGCATTTTCAGACCGTGCACAGGTCTGCATTATATAATACTTTAAAAAACCAATTTTTTATGAACCAAAAACTTACTGGTAAATTATCTGGAAAAAGGGTTGTCTAGATTCAGTATGGAGAGGAGAGGTCAGGTCAGGCACAGGTGGGCAGGGGGTTATACTTCCCAAAAATCCCGATTAGCTGACACTCTCCCTAAATTTTGCGGGTACCCCAAACACCCCTCTAAAATTTGTGGGATCCCAATACTAAAAATAGGGTATTTGAGTCTTGAGGTATACTCCAAACAAAAATTTTGGTACAACCCTCCAAATTTCAGGGGTCGGATATACCACCTCCCCCAAAATCCGGGAGGCTGGCTGCCCACCTATGGTCAAGCTGGACCGATTTTCGACCTATAGGAAACGGGGGAGGGGCTGGATTATTTAAGGGAGAAAACTGAAATTTCGGATCTAGGAGGCAGACTCCTCTGTGCATCCTAAAAAATCTACAACCTAAAAATAAAATAATTAAAAAAAATCAAATACATAAAAAAATTCTACAACCTAAAAACTCACCCAACCCCCTCATTTTTCATCTTACCACTTCTTTCTCATTTCAGCCAATCCTGAAGGCTGGTAGTTTGAAACTAAACAACTATTGTAATTTTAACACGTAATCGTCCCCTTTTTTGTAGCATTTTTAGAAGAGGCTTTTAATTTGTGACGCACGCGCAGGTTCTTAACGTTTTTAAATTTTCAGCTTGACAAGATTGTATATGAATTTCATCTTAAGATATCTATTTTATGAAAACCTTATCCAGTTAATTATTTATCGCGCTTTAGCTGTGACGAATGACTAATTTCTTCCCTATTCTGCTGAAAATTCTATTTTATTAACAAACGACACCTGCTGGTATTTTTTTATGTAAGTTTGCTTGATAAGCAGTTAATATTTAAATAATATGTTGAAGTTTCCTCTTGACGAACTTAATAAATGTTTTCCGTCCTCATTATTTTTAAAAAAATAAAAGAAAAGATTTTAGCCGTGATGGAAAAAAACGCTATTAAAGATAACGAGGCGCGTAAAGCTATGGTGGATTTGATAAACTTTGGATTTAATGCTTCTTTAATACCAGAGCCGTATCAGTATCTACTGCAAAACAATTCAAATTTGCGAGATGAACTGCATTTGTCGCTTAGTTTCGACCGCTATTGGATGATATGCAACCGTTCCGGCATCCTTGTGGATGAAAAACGAGTAATTTTGGCCCACGTAAACATTTTAGTCATCACCGCCGGTCTCTTGGCCAATCTATTCTCGTTGGTTATCTTCACAAGGAAGAAAAATGTCTCCGGTGTCAAATTCTACCTAATGGCTATGACCCTGTGGGATATATGCCTACTGTTGTCCGTGATGTTCCTCCACTGCCTCCCGCTGATTTTGTACGGGCGGATGCAGTACCTTTCTCCGGTGTGGATGGAGAGCTTCAAATACTCCCACTGCATCAGCAATATGGCCCTGACGGCCACCCTGTGGATGGTCGTTATCCTGACGCTGGATCGCTACTTCGCCCTTTGTCACCCGCTCCGGTGTCGCTCCACCCACCCGGTGAAGCATAAATACTTCGTGATCGGCTTAATAATGCTCACCTCCTGCGTTATCATTGCTCACGGGATCCCCAGGCTATTTGAAATAGAAATATTCTACTGTTTCTCAAACGATGAAGAGGGAAGTAGCAGCGGTGTAGTAATGCCGAGCCCGCTCTATGACAATTACAACTACGAATTGCTGTACAAAATAGTGGCCGGCTGTATGATACAGTCCGCCTTTCCGATATTGCTCCTCATCTCGTGCAGCTTCAAGAGCTTTCTGGCGGTCTTCCGCTCAAACACGTTTCAGAAAAAACACTCCCGCTCTTCCGGTTCCAATCACAACACTCAGTACTCAACGCTGCCGTTGGGGGCCGCGTTAGGGGGTGCGAGGCGGACGAATCGCCAGTACTCCGACAACCAAATGCTAATTATTTTCGCGCTGAAATTCCTCATTTGCAGAAGCTTGACAACCGGTCTGGACATTACGGAAATGGTGCTGGGCACAAATAAGTTCAACAATTCCCACGTGATCGGGATTTTGGTGTTGATTAGCAATCAACTGGTGCAAATTAACAGTTCGTCAAATATCATTGTCTATCTCATAGCCGGAAGCCAGTTTAAGCAAGAAGTGAAAAAACTGTTTGGTATATTTACGCCGTTACTTCCTCTTGATAAAATAGAAGAAACCACCAGACTGAAAAGTTATAATTTTCGGGAGGGTTCTATTACTGATGTAAACATTTCTACATCTCCTTCAATTGCTAAGCTTGACAGCAAGAGTCCTGATAGATCAAATGTCTTTTTCAAAACACATTCTCTCAGCAAACCTAGAGTGTCTATTCTTCTGGCCCAAACGGCATCAATAGATAAAACTAGTCTAGCGAACTCATCTGTCGGGAATACAGTTATTTTTAGATCTAATGAACAAATACCAGTTACTGTGAACACTTACTACACTTTAGACGCAGAACTAACTGAAAGTATTGCTGTATGATGCAACAATAAATTAAAATACATATTTTGTGTTTTAATGATAAGTTGTAATAAAAAAAATGTTTTAGCGTACGTAGATAAGAGTTGTTATATTTTAACGCCTATCTGACCTACAGCTTTTTCAATAATAAAAAATATAGCAGCAATAGAGAATCCCCCCTCCTGTAGAAAATTCCGGCAACTGTTAGGGGTTCGGTACAAGTCCTTCTGTAAAATTTTTGAATTGCTTTTTTAATAAAAGTTTAATACTAATTTTTTTATATTAAATAAAAGCATACAATTAATTAATATAAAAAATTATCCACCTCGTAAACTGTCTAGTATTTTGTCAACTTTATTTGTAGTGAAATCTTAGGAGTTTTTTCCTTTTTTTTAAATTTTTTTCGCTTTTAAATTTTACGTATTTTTAAAATTTGTTTTTTTTTTATTATGTTCATTTGAAAAACTAGTTTTAAGTTTAAAAATCCATGTTTCGTGTTTATTGCTAAAATCAAGCCCTGGAATTTTATCCAAAGCGTCCATAAAACAAAAAAAAAACAAAAGTCGAATTTGGTTATTTGCTGGAAGCATTTTTCTTTTTGATTTTTAAAAACTTCTTATACATAAACTTTTTTGTTGGTTGAAATGACAAAAATACATAAAAAATCAAAAAAAAAAAAAACTATTTTGGACGCTTTGAACGTATTATGAAACCTTTTTAGACTCCAAAATTCAAGTTTGAAGGGAATCAAAAACCTTTTTGAACACATTTTTTTTAAAAATATTGTACAAAAGTGGGCAGCGTCACGGATTTTTGGTGGAATGTAACAAAAAAAATGCCGAAAATTACTTGGGAAGAATATTCCCCAAATATCTCATGTTCAGCGTGTTTAGAACGGATTTTAGTAGAAGGGGAAATGGTGCCCTGCCCAGTGTTACTCCAAATTTTAGTCGGAGAGCCGTCGTGTCGGGGTAACCCCCAAACACCAACCCCCTTCTCTTTGCATTTGCGTCCTGTTAGAAAGTTTGTATTTTTTTTTTGAAAATTATTACATGTTTGAAAAAAAAGCGGGTAAGATGTTTAAAAAAAGCGGGTGAAGGTAAAAAATCATATAAGCAGATTATTATAAATACATTAAAACATAAATGTAAAATTGATATTTATATATGATGAAAATGCTGTTAAAAAGTTATATGCATGTAAATTAAATAAAATTAATTGTTATTTTTAAATTAGTCAGCAAATTAAAATTTGCATTACATTATTTTAAAAATTTTGGTTTTTTAACATTTATCACACGTTGTAAAACAATTTTAATAACACTATATTGATCATTTGTAAAACAATTCTTCTATTGACACCATTACACTGAAACTGCTAAAATTAAAGTTAAAGCAAAAACTGAATCCTATGTGAAAAATTTATTCATAATTTTGTATAAACCAAGTTTTCTAAATTCTAATGTCGACGAAATAAAAGTTTGCGTAAGTAGATAAATAATTAGACCCGAGACGCTATTTTCAACAGGCTCTTCAGTAAAGTATTTGAACTCTATTGAAGCTTTTATGTTGCTAGGTTTGTTTTTATTATTCTGGTAAACATCTCAATATGTTTTATAGGCGTGCATAAAAAATGAATTATTACTCATAAAATAACACAAAAATTGAAAGTTGCGAAAATGAGGGAAGCTTTATTTTGCAAAACTTTTAGTACGAAAAATTTCAATATTTTTTAAACCGCATGGTTTATCAAATTTAATTGGTCAAGCCATGGTATGTATGACGTGCATTTCGTAATTAATTTAATAATTTTAAACAGCATGTATAAATTTTCTCAAACTAAATTCCAGATCAACGGTGATTGTATGTGTAGGGACTTTCAAGGAAGACGTTCAGGAGTAGGTGGTGGTTGGTATTCATGGAAGGTGCGCAGGCTAAACATGTACCTCTTAGATGGAGGGGAGAGGGGTATATATGTCTCGCCCTTAAGAGGGAGGGAGGGAATATACTAGTGATGGGCAGTTCAGGGTTCTGGATGTTCCGGGCAAAATTTGGAATTCCGGTTGTGGATTTTTGGAAAATCTGAATTCCGGTTCCTGTTCCGTTTTTTGGAAAATCTAAAAAATTCCTGTTCCGGTTCCGGTATTGGGAGTTTTCACAGTGTTATAGGCAGTTTTGATTTTAAATTCCGGATGTTCTGGGCAAAACTTGAATCAGTTCCGGTTCCTGATTTTTAAAAAATCTCAATTCCGGTTCCTCTTTTCCGGATTTTTGGAAAAGCTCAATTCCGGTTCTGGTGTTCCGGGGGCTTCGTAGTTCCACCCATCACCAGAATATAACTTCGCCCTAGCTGCCCTATCCCTTGGGCTCCTATGACGATGTTAACACGAGATTTATAAATTCGAAAAAAATTATCTTAATTGGTATAACTTTTATTAATAAAATATTTTAGATAATTATTTGAATTTCAAATCTGCTTGAAGCTTGAATTAATTTAATATCGATTAAAAATTTATTTTATTAATGGTGCAGCTAATTTATTTTGCGCAAAAATTGGCTTAGCTAAAACATAATGTATTTTGCAACACACAAAAAATTTTGCAACACACAAAAAAACAACAACAATACAGGCACAATTAATATAAATCGCTTTCAAAAATTATCAAAACCTGCGATATTGATAAATTTTTTATTGGAATAAAAAGGCTTTTTTAAATTTAAAAGCTATGTAATAACATTTCTATTTAATACCATGACTTATTTATTTATTGTTCGCATTTTTTCTGTTTGCATATTCATATTGTTCTATTAGCTAAATTTGCGAAATTTCTTTTAGCTTATCTATTATCTATGTTAGCCCTTAAAATAAATTTCAATTATACGCTTCTCTGTCGGTTATTTGCAGCTCAAGGCTGAGATTTTTAATCTCAATTGGTGCTTTTATCAAATTTCATCCGGCCCGTTTCCCTAGAATGTATAATTATATTGCAAATAGAGTTTTTCGCTTTCCAATGGCAAGAGATCATTTTTAACCTTTTAAAGTTGCTAAAATATATATGCATATTCAACCAAATATGAATGAAACATTTATCATGAATTTTCATATCAACTTGAGCAAATTCTGCGAGTTTCATCCGGTAAAGGATGAGCAGACTGGGGATTTGGTATCTGAACAACTACCGTACGCCTATGACATGCCGGTACCGCGATACAAACTGATCTTCGCTCTGAGCGGTATTGGTATTGCGGCCGGCGGCGTCACAGTTAATCTTCTGTCAATTTTGGTCTTTCTATCTGCAAAATCTGTGTCCGGAGCTCAGTACTATCTGATCAGCTCGGCTGTATGGGATAATTTGCTTCTGTTCGGCGCCGCAACCGTCTATTCAGTGCCCATCCTGATGTACAGAAGAATGCAGTACATCTCCCTGGGGTTGGCGCGCGCGCTTCCGTATCTTCTGGCGGTTTCTAAAATGGCGCTCACGGGTTCTCTGTGGATGATCGTTTCCCTGACCGCGGACCGCTGTCTTATTATTTGCTATCCGCTAACCTGTGGAATTAACGTAAGCGGCAGGCGGTGGAAGGTTTTGCTCCTGATCGGAATCATTAGTCTGCTGGTGGTCCTGGAAGGGATCCCGCTCTTTTTTGAAACCATGGTCAAATCCTGCATTCAATTGTACACTGGTCGAACCTTGGGCTATTTGGAGCCGAGTCTACTACGACAAAACCAGATCTACCTTTGGGGATATGTTATCGGTCAGGGATTTTTGGTACGTTCCTGGCTTCCTTTTTTGCTGATCATATTGATCCTAAGCCGGACTTGGATAGAGCTCCACCGCTCGCGTCGCTTTCAACGTCAATCTGTGGTTCGGTCCAGGCATTCTCAGAGCTTTAGAACCCCAGGTTCGGAACCAAACTGCTTGCTGGGGGAAACGGGAGATCAGCTGGGTCTTCGGGACAACGCGATGCTGGTCTGCGTGGTGGTCAAATTCCTGATCTGCAGAATTATCGGCTCATCCATCGATCTGGCGGAGCTGGTAGTCGGTTTTAAAGACAACCCGGAGTTAGACATAGTGGTAGACATAAGCAACAAACTGATGATGATCAACGCAGCCACCAACTTCTTCTGCTACCTGCTTAAAGGGGCCAAGTTCAGACGAGAGTTGGCGCGGCTTTGCAAGTGCTTAAGGCGACGGTATGCTCACCGCGCCAGCTGCAACTACACTCAAGTTAGATCTTCAGTAGGTACTATTGTCTTCGGTTCCATGCACAATAAACACAAACTTTCAACCGGTTGTGACCCAGTTAAAAAATGTAGCGGCCCTGAAAATCTAGCTGGAAACGAAAGAGCTTCAGTGTTGAATTTGGAAAGTGGAAAAAAAGCGTCAGGGAAAAAAAGTGATGCGAAAATGTCAAATGTACATTGCAGGATTAGCAAAGAAGAACCTGTCGAAATAGTAGAAATTATAAAATTTAAAAAGGATCATTAAAGTGCCCAAAGCATTATTGTTTTTTGTATTATAATAGGATATAGTTATCCCTTTTATAGTTATAGATGTTTTTGGTCAGGTGCGCTAAAGGGATAGCTAGTGTTCACCCCTGGCTTTTCAGACGGGTTTACCCCGGTGGCTAAAGAGGATGTCAAAGTTCCAATTTTCAAACAAAGTTCTTTAAATCGTTAATTTTTGTGTTAAGTAAAGGCCTAATATTGAATTTTACATTAGGTTATTTAGGCCTAAAATGTTTATAAAACACTGTTTTTTACTAAAAAAAACTGAAACGTGTTGTTTTATTTAGACCAAAAAATTATACTCATAAATTGGATAAGTAAAAGGGAGTTAATCGGACATCTTTCGGGAATTGGGTTAGGCCAGATCACTCTTCAAACTTTGGCGGGGGAGGTCAGAGCCCTGGATTTTTTAGAGGGGAAGTCTTGGACCACCGACCCCGACCCCCCTGGTTTTTTAGGGGGGTCGACCCCGGGTGCGAGATTTCAAATCTAGGGGGGGTCAGGGGGTCCGATTTTTTAACAAAGTTTTTTAAATCAATAATTTAAGTTTTTTTAGGTCTAATATTGAATTTTATATTATAAAACAGCCTATTTAGGCCTAAAAAGTGTATTTAAAAAACACTGTTTTAAACTAAAAAACCGTGTTTTTGACAGTATATAAAAAATTATACTTCCAAATTGGTCGGGAGGGCGGGACGGGGTCAGCCTCGTTAGGTCGGGGGGGGGATCAGGCCGGACCACTCTCGAGTTTTGGGGGCCCTACTTTTTCTCCAAGGGGGGTCCGAAGTTTTAGCTCTAGGGGGGGGGAAGGACCCATCTGTTCCTCCCAAAAAACCTATGGTCCAGACCCCTCCTGTCCTGGATTCCCTCTATAGCTTTCAAAGGTCCATTTACTTGAGGTACCCGTAGCCCCCTCTAGCTTTTCGGTTTATTCTCAGCTGTGGCGGTTGTTTAAAATTTACACATTATTGTTCTTTGCTTAATAAATAACGTTTTAGATAGAAGACAGAAATCTTATCTTAAAGTACCAAATTTTTTGTTGAAAAAATTTTAGCCATGTTTTTTGGACTTTTTATTTTCTTAATAGGAAAGGAATCCAATAAAATTATTCATGCTTACTACATGCTAAACAATTTGTTATGTGGAGAAGAAAACCTTTTTCTAGTTTGTTATGTTATGTTCAAAAAATGGCTGATGTAAAGTAACAAGTCAACAAGTTCGATTTTACTGTTTTTTATTAAAAATATTATAGTAGTATATAATATATTAAAATTTATTTCTTATGGCACTTCTTATTTTGTTGTTTTTTTTTTTAATTAACT
>JASAMX010006576.1:0-16241 GCA_030248175.1 Microlaimidae sp. YZB2_3
ATTTGTTAATTACTTCGTTCAGTTACGTACTGTTCTTGGACCGCCCCATTCTGGATCTGATCGTTACCGCCGTCCGTCAGGTACGACAGCGCCCACACTGTGTCCACCAGGATCTAAATACCAGACATGTGCAATGCCCCCCCCCCCCCGGGTTAAAACGGGGGGGGGCAATTCCAAAACGGGGGGGCACGGGGGGGGGGGGGCGACTTTTTGGAACGGGGGGGGGCAATAAAACGGGGGAGCAAGCAGGGGGAAAGAAAAAAAAGAGAAAAAAAGGAGAAAAAAAGAAAAAAAGAAGGGAAAAGGGAAAAAAGGGACAAAAAAAGCGGAAATAAGGTAAAAATAGGTCTAAAATGGCTTAAAATACATTAAAATAGGCTAAAAACTGCAAAAAATTCGCGATGATGGCGTCATCATAGGTCAAAAATGGCGTCATATTTTTAGGGTACTTTTTCATTTTTTGGCGGGGGGAGGGCAATAAAACGGGGGGGGGGGGGGCATTTTAAGACCGTGCACAGGTCTGAAATACCATACACATAATATACATTATTTTTAATTTGAACTAACTTCACATTATTATACAGACCTGTGCACTGCCCCCGTGGGGTTTTATGGGGGGGGGGGGGTGATTCCAAAACGGGGGGCGGGGGTTAACTTTTCTGAAACGGGAGGGCCAAAATAACTGGAGGGGCAAGCAGAGGAGAAAGAAAAAAAAAGGAGAAAAAAGAAAAGAAAAGGGAAAAATGGACAAAAAATACGAAAATAAGGTAAAAATAGGTCTAAAATGGCTTAAAATCCATTAAAAAAGACTAACTGCAAAAAATTCGCGATGATGGCGTCATTATAGGTCAAAAATGGCGTCATCATTTTAGGATACTTTTTCATTTTTCGCCGGGGGGACGAATCCCCCAATAAAGCAAGGGGACATTTCCAGACCGTGCACAGGTCTGATTATAAATATAATTTTTTTTGAAAAAAAAGAACCTTAACGTAATAACTGAACTGCTAAATTTTCGGCGCCGGCAGCGCGGCGAATGGAAAGCTTACGTTCGTATCCGAGTGGTGAATGAGAACGCCGAGGGCGGGCAGGAGCTGCTTCACCACTTCCGGGGGCGGGGGCGGTTCCTTGCTGCGACAGAGGTTGACGATGACCCAGGTGACGTTGCGCAGGAAGCCGATCGGTATTTCCGGGTTGATAAATTTCAGCAGCGGACCCACGATACCCAACCGGATGCAATAGTCCCGGAAATGGGGGCCGTCGCCTGGAAAATAAATCAAACTCAATTGAACGATGTAAAGATCTGTGAACGATAAGAAAGTGGGCATTCTTCGAGAACAACCCATTCAAGTGGTCACCGAAAAGATGGATTGTTTAAAACCGCTATTTTTCAAGTAAATTATCGTGATAAAACTCAGAAATAACCTTTATCGTGGACTTTAAATTTTAGTTTCCCTAAGCAACCTAAGCAAAACCTTAAAATCAAGTTAAATTTAATGTTTTGTTTGATTTTGAGGTTTTGCTTAGGTTACTTAGGAAAACTAAGGTCTATAGTACACGATTAACGTTGTTCATGAGCTTAATCATGATTATTTTTTAAATTTACCAGTTTTTCTAGGATTTATTAAAAAAATTATTTTAATTTCATAAGTAGTTCTTAAAAAATAACGGTTTTAAACTAGTAGTTCGTCCATGTAAAATTTGGGGAGTTCCAGTACTAAAAACGCCAAAAAATTCGGTATTTGGAGTATACCCCCAAAAAAATTTTTGGGATTCCCCCCTCAAATTTCGGTGTCCGTGTCGGGTATACCCCCTTCAAATACAGGAGGCTGCCCACCTATGCTCTAAGCCAGCCCCGCCCCCGCCCCCCCAAAAAAAATTATGGGGTACGGTCCCAACACTAAAACTGGCCATTTTCTTTACTGATAAAATGGATAAAAATACCCCTTTCAGAGATTTTTGGTATAGCCTCCCGCACGCCTCCCCCCAAATTAGGGGGTCCGTCGGGTATACCTGCCAAGTCTGGGAGGATGCTCATCTATGGGAGGTAAAGGTAAAGCTATCTTTGTTCCGACTTCTTGAAATTCAATATTTTTTTATATCACACGCTCATACCATAGGTGCGCAGGGGGGTTGGGTTGGGGGGGGGTTACCCCCAAAAAATTCCAATTATAGCCGACACCCCCCTCTAAAACTTGGAAGTACCTCGGACACCCCCCCCCCTAAAATTTGGGGGGTCCCAGACCCCAGTACTAAAAACACTAAAAATGGGATATTTGAAGTATACCCCAAAAAAATTTTTGGTAAACCCCCCAAATTTCGGGGCTCGGGTATACTCCCCAAAATCCGGAGGTCGGGTATGCCCACCTATGGCTCACACCTACCGATAATGTTTCCTAGTGCCCATACGGCCTGTTCGCAGACGTTCATATTCTGGGAGTTGAGTAGCTCGAGGAAAAGGGGTACGGCTCCGGCGTTCACCACCGCTTGCGTCTGCTCCGAAGTCCCGCTGGCGATGTTAGTAAGCGCCCAGGCTGCCTCGAACTGCAGACTCGGGTTGAAACTAAATACACCCTCGTTTATAGCAAGAATATAACATTATACAATGTCCGACTGTACACTAAGTTTATGGAAAAGATTTTGCTGGAGTCGTCGCAAAAGCACAACTTGTGTGTTTTTTTGTTTTGCGAAAAATCATCGATCATCGCAGTGCAAAAGAAGCCGCATTGAGTGCAAAGAAAGCCGCAATTTTTACTGCAAAAAAACTGATACTTCGTTTAAAATTACTGTGCGGGATAACCATAGATGACCACCGGAGCGCGGTCTTTACCCAAGGTAAATGACATTTCAAAACCTAGAAGGGGGTCCTGGGGGGCATAGGTGGGAGGGGAGGGGGGTTGGAGGCATAGGTGGGCAGTCTCCCGGATTTGGGGGGGTATACCCGACCGCAGAAACTTGGGGGGTGTCCCAAAAATTTTTTTGATGTACACATCAAATACCCCATTTTTAGAGTTTTTAGTACTGGGGCTCCCTAAATTTTAGGGGGGGTGTCCGGGGTACTCCCAAATTTTTAGGGGGGAGGGGTGTCGGCTATAATCGGGATTTTTGGGGGGTATAACCCCCACCCCCTATTTAGTGGGTAAATAGGGTCTAAAAATACTAATTCCTGTAAAAAAAATTAGTTTTTTGATAGAAAAGTTAGGATAAAAATTTTACCCAAAACTTTTTTTAAAGGGGGTCAGATTTAAAATTCTAGAGGGGTTTAAAGTGAAAAATTCGGAAATTTATGGAGAAAGGGGCCCTCGGTTATTTTTTTTCTGGGCTGGGGGCAAACTTTCTAGGTCATCTGGACCATTTCTTCTTTCTCTTGTTCATCCATGGTCTATCTAACAGAAAATGACGGCTTTTTGCAAGAAAAGTTGCACAAACTTGTGCATGTGCGACTTTTCTAGCAGAATTTTGGCCAAAAGTTTATTTAGTGTACAGTCGGAAATTTTCTTGTGTTATGTATAGATATATTATTTGCAATCATTAATATTTCTAATGTAACAATTTATAATTTTACTATTTTTTTAAATAAAATATAAAAATAAATACAAGAACGATAGGCTTACTTTTCTGTTTCTTTTAAACATTCGACTAAAATAGGTAAAATTCCAGATTGAATTAAATCGTCAATTGGTGGATTTCTGTCGCTGGACAAAAGTTTTCTATAAAAATAAAAAGAAATCAGTTATAATTTACCCACAATTGTTTCAATTTTTATTCCTGTATACATTAAAAACCGATTTTGAGCTGTCTAAGATGGCGAAATTAACAAAAATCGAATCCCGTCAAGTCGCTATTTATAAAAATATTTGTGATTATATCGGCTTAAATTTTAGTTAGTACTGCTAAAAATCATACTTAATGACTGGTGTTTGCCAAAGGAAATCTTTTTTTTTGTTCATTTCAATTAATTTTGCTGTGAAAAACGTTTTAATTTTTTATATAATATAGAGACAAAAACCTAGTTGGTAATATCGAAAGTTTGATGTCAATAATTTCAAATTTAAAGTCACCACACAGAAACGAAAATTTTAATTAGCCAAAATTCAACTTTGCTTTACCAACGTACAACGAAGGTTCTTGCGGTAACCAAACGCCAACAAAATGCACAAAAAGCAGAACCTAGTAACGATTTCACGAGTATGTTGAGAACTATCCAACCATTATTTTTTGATAATATTGCTTTGTGAAGGTAAAATATACAGACTATTAGGCAGACCTGTGCACTGCCTCCCCCGGGGTTAAAACGGGGGGGCAATTCCAAAATGAGGGGCACGGGAGGGCAACTTTTTGAAACGGGGGGGCAAGCAGGGGGAAAGAAAAAAAGAGAAAAAAAGGAGAAAAAAAGAGAAAAAAGAGAAAAAAAGAAGGGAAAGGGGAAAAAAGGGACAAAAAAAAAGCGAAAATAAGGTAAAAATAGGTCTAAAATGGCTTAAAATATGTTGAAATAGGCTAAAAACTGCAAAAAATTAGCGATGATGGCGTCATCATAGGTCAACAATGGCGTCATAATTTTAGGGTACTTTTTCATTTTTTGGCGGGGGGGGGCAATAAAACGGGGGGGCAACTCCTCCAATAACACGGGGGGGCATTTCCAGACCGTGCACAGGTCTGATTAGGTAAAATATTAAGTATACACACTGCAAATTGCAAAGTCTGGACAAGACACTATATTGTTAAACAGTACACGCGGTCAAGTTAGTTTGAAATTAGTGCAATTTTTGCGTTGTATATACATTTTCTTGCATTTTAAATATTTAAAACATTTAGTCAACGTCAAATTACTTTTTTTACAATTTAAATTAGCACAAAATATTTTAGAAACGCCTAAGACTCTCTTGAGTCTTGACCTAAGTACTCTTAACTTTTAGGTGTTTTTTTTTTGAAAATCACACCTTATTCGAGCATTTTACCCCTCCTGCTGTTAAAAATTCCTCTACTTAACTGTAAACCCTCCCTAGCTATTAGAGCATAGGTGTTTTTGGGGGGGACAGAGGGGTCCACCACCACCCCCCCCTCTAGAGCCAAAATTTCGGACACCCCCCCCCAGAAAAAATCCACCCCCCCCCCTTCCCAAAGCTCAAAAGCGGTCCGGCCTGACCCCCGCTCCCCCCCATAGCGAGGCTGACCCCCCACCCCACCCCCACACCACTTTGGAAGTATATTTTTTATTTACTGTCAAAAACACGGTTTTTTAGTAAAAACAGTGTTTAAATACACTTTTTAGGTCTAAATAGGCTGTTTTAGAACATAAAATTCAATATTACACCTAAAACACTTAAATAATTGAGTTAAAAAAATTTGTTATAAAATTGGACCCCCTTGACCCCTCCCCTCTAAATTTGAAATCGCGCACCCGGGGTCGACCCCCCCTAAAAAGCCAGGGGGTCCCGACCCCCCCCCCCCCTAAAAATTTTTGGCCTTCCACGCGGGGGTGAACCCCGCCCCTTCCCTAGCGGACCCGACCAAAAACATCTATGCATCAGAGGTCGATGGACTATCCCATGACAACAAACTCGATAAAATAAAAATCATACAAATAAACAAGGCACAGAAGATAAACGGAGTTTATTTCCTCACCTGGCGCTCTGCACTGCCGCAAGCTGAACATCCGGCTCCGGTGAGCGAGCGTTGAGAACGATGGCGTTTAAACTGTCTCGAGTGCATAACCCCCCGCTAGTGCTCGCGTCCGCGTCTTCGTCCGACAGCGCGGGTACGTTCCGCCGCTTATTCAGCGTCTCGTCTCGCTTGTTCTTGCGCAGTTCGACGGTTACCTGGTGTCGGTTCTCGGCGTCAACAACACTCCCCCCCATAGGTGGGCAGCATAGGTCACCGACCTTCGACGGCTCAGGGGGAGGTCCACACCCCGGGATGTGGAGGTTTTTGACCTCCAGGGGGGGTCACACCCCGGGGTGTTTTTTTTTGAAAAAAAAGCACCCGGGGGTGCTTGGGGTGTTTTTACCATTTTTTTGACCAAAATTGACAATTTTTTAACGAAATTTGACCATTTTTAAGCATTTTTTGGGATTGTCTGGTGGGGAGGTGGTCAAAAATGGGCCTTAGGGGGGGGGACAGGGGTTCAAGGGGTCGATGGGGGGGGAGGGGTCAATATGGGCCTTAGGGGGGGGTAGGTCTCAGAAGCCGTAGGGGGGGTGACCCCCCTCCCTACCCCTCCCCCCTTCGGTGACCTATGGTGGGCAGCCTGCCGGATTTTGGGGGGTATACCCGACCCCTGAAATTGGGGGGTCCCAAAAATTTTTTAGGGGTATATCATACACTAAATACCTCATTTTTAGCTTTTTATGTAATGGGACCCCCAAAATTTTAGGGCGGTGTCCGGGATACCCCCCGGATCGGGATAATCGGCATTTTTGGTGAAGTATAACCCCAAGCCCCCCCCCCCCTCCAGCCCACTTATGCTCTCCCCACAAGTCACTGTTTATTTGAATGTGTTTAGAAGTCATTTCGAAAATCTTATTTCTGTTGAATTTTTAAATATAGCAAGTTTAACCTTCACCTCAGCATTTAACGAAAGTTGTAACTATTTCTTAACTCGATATATTAAGATTATTCAGAGATTTGTAGCCGTTGAGACTGGAGAGAAAGAGGTTCTACCCTTCCCCTCTCCGCAGACCTGTGCACGGTCTGAAAATGCCCCCCCCCCGTTTTATTGGAGGATTTGCCCCCCCCCCCGCCAAAAAATGAAAAAGTACCCTAAAAATATGACGCCATTTTTGACCTATGATGACGCCATCATCGCGAATTTTTTGCAGTTTTTAGCCTATTTCAATGTATTTTAAGCCATTTTAGACCTATTTTTACCTTATTTCCGCTTTTTTGTCCCTTTTTTCCCTTTTCCCTTCTTTTTTTCTCTCTTTTTTTTTTTTCCCCCCTGCTTTCTTTACCCCCGTTTTTCTTGCCCCCCCCCCGTTTCAAAAAAGTTGCCCCCGTGCCCTCCCCCCCCTTCGCCCCCCCCGTTTTAGCCCCGGGGGGGGGGCAGTGCACATGTCTGTCTCCGCCTCAAAAAATATCGAAAATGATAGATGACACCTTCAGGGTTAAAAATTGGAAGATACTCGGACACATAGATGAACACGGTCAAAAAGCTAGGGGGGTGTTTACCCCTGGTAAATGACATTTAAAAATCTAGGGGGGTCGAATCCGCCCTAGCTTTTTAGGGGGGTCCACCGGAGGTGGAAGATTTTGAAACTTAGAGGGGGGTCAGGTGGGGTCCAATGTCCGAAGCAAAATAGTTTTAAACCATTAAAGGTTTAATATTAGTTTTTTTATATAAGATAATACTACATTTTATTGAATAAAAAGCGATATTGAGGTTTAAAAAGGGTGTAAAAACATAAATTTGTGTTAAAAATTCACGTTTTTGGAAGAAAATTTAGTATAAAAAAATACTTACAATTTTCTCGAGAGGGGAGGGGGCGTCAGATTTTAAAATCTAGAGGGGGTCAGACAGAGGTAAAAAATTCGAAAATTTGGGGGGAGGGGGGGCCCTGGATTATTTTAGAGGGGGGCCAAAATTACGAAGTTAGGGGTGGGGTGGACCCCCCTACGCCCCCCTTGTTTATCTATGCTCGGACACCATCCTTCCTAAAATTTGGGGGTTACTCAGTCCTAAAAGTGTTAAAAATGGAGTATATATATACCCCACAAAATATTTGGGAAACCCTCTTCCAAGTTTTATAGCCGAATATACTTTCAAAATACCCACGAAAAACCCACCTATGCCCAGACCCCATTCTTTGGGCCTCTATGGAACGCCGTTTCAAAAATCACCTTCTCCAATAAATCGTGGTTACTCTGACACAATGAGCCAGATGCGTCGTAAAATACTGGTAACTGTGACTCTTTTTATATCTTAACACACAATTAATCTAAACAAAATGAGTCAGAATCACGTTGATTTTATACCGATTGTGACTCTTTATGTCGGAGTAACGACGAAATAAAGAAATCCTAGCTTATGTACAATTCTGCCATTGATTTAATTCTATACATCTGTCATGTTTCCAAATTATATACTGATTTTGATTAAATTTCAAATGAAAATTGTAGGTTCTAATTGGCTACAATAAACTTGCTAAAACATTCTTTTGTGTCATAATTTTTAAGTTAAGTAAATAGTACTACACATATCACATCATAAAAGTGAGGCGTAAACAACTTAAATTATTTTTTTAAACGCCTCTCCTTTACTGGGGATTATGAAAACGTCAAAATTTAAACTTAAAAAAAGAAAAAACTTAGGAACCATGTTATTTTAAGAGAAAGACAAAATTGCACAAATGATTCAAAAATGAACTATTTTGACAAAAAGAGCGGAGTGTTGTTAAAAAATTAGACTGGACCTCATTTCTTCTTCTTCGCATTTCATCCTGGTCTTTTCCGACATTTTTATATTGGTTTTTGCGTCCTCCACCGGGTTGCTGAGGTCCTGAAGTAATATTTGCGCCTGGTTGCGGTTGTTGTTCGGGCATATTTGACATATCCTAGTCTAAACCAGGCCAAATTTAGTAAAAAGTATGTTGTAATAGCAAATAGCAGACCTGTGCACGGTTTGAAAATGCCCCCCGCTTTATTGGAGGATTTGGGCCCCCCCGTTTTATTTCCCCCCCCCTGCGGAAAAATGAAAAATGACCCAAAAATTATGACGTCATTTTTTACCTATATTATGACGCCATTATTGCAAATTTTTTGCAGTTTTTAGCCTATTTCAATGTATTTTAAGCCATTTTAGACCTATTTTTACCTTTTTTTTCCTTTTTTTTTGTCCCTTTTCCCCTTTTTTTTTCTCTTTTTTTTCTTTCCCCTCTGCTTGTCCCCCCTACTTCAAAAAAGTTGCCCTCCCCCGTTTTGGAATTGCCCCCCATTATAACCCGGGGGGGCAGTGCACAGGTCTGAGAGGTTTGGGGACTTTAGAGCCGAGGGACTTTAGAGCCGGGACTTTAGAGCCGGACCTGGAGACTTTAGAGCCGCGGCAGAGAGAGACTTTAGAGCCGAAATGAAAAATGCGTTTGCAAACAATAGTAAAACAATATACAATAAATAATTAATATTAAAACATTTACATAACACATAAAAATTTCTGGCAAACACTAAATTCCACCGACTCTGACTCCGACTCCGCCTCAAATTTCTGCAAATTATATATTGATGTGCATGTCAGGCGGAATCAGCAAAAAAGAACAAATTAAACAAATTTAAATGCTTTTTGAATCATTTTGGCTGTTTCTTTATGTAAATTTTTAAAAATTAATGATTTTAAACTGAATTACACTATCAAAAACATTAAATTAAGCTTAAAAACCATTAAATTAATAAATTTAAAATGGAAATTTAAATTAATTATGCTCGAGAAATTGATAAACTTCATATTATTATTTTAGTGCGAGAACATGGCTTCGATTTTTGATTTGTTTAAATAAAGATTTTTTATATGAATTTAAGGTATGGCTAAGGGTTAAGGTTCACGTTTTTTAAAATATTTATTATAAAAAATATAAAAGATGTTTTATGTTAAAAAATTTTTGCACAACAAAAATCAAGAAAAAAAAATATTTCTTCCTAAGCCTAAGCGAAACCTAAAACTCATGATAAAAGTCTAAAAAAAGCTTAAAAGCTATTGAAATGCTGATAAATTTAGTGCCTAAAGAAAAAATATTATGGAAAATATTTTGCCAAATATATTCTTTGCTGACACCAAAAGGTTTTTAAAAATACTATTGAAAGGTGTTAAACAGTTTTACAAGTCAAAATCTCACTAATTTCCATAAAAAATGTGCTAAATTTGTAAAATATGTAACGCACATAACAAAAAAAATATAAATTTGAGGAGTTCGGCTCTAAAGTCCCTTAATTTTAATTTTCTATGAATTTTCTGAACACAAAAGTTACTTTACGGCTCCAAAGTCCCTCCAATACGGCTCTAAAGTCCCACACTACGGCTCTCAAGACCCTCGGCTCTAAAGTCCCCTCACTCCGGCTCAAAAGTCCCGTTACCGTCTGAGAGAGCATTTTAGTTTATTATTAACAGACTTGCTCACATAGGTGGGCAGAGGGCGGTTGGGGCTTGGGGGTTATACTCCCCTTAAAATCCCGATTATAACCGCCACCCCCACCCCTAAAATTGGGGGTACTCTGGACACCCCCCATAAGCAGGCAGGGGGAGGGGATTGGAGGGGTCACACACCCTTTAAAAATTTCGATTATAGCCGACCCGACACCCTCTAAAATTTGGGGGTACCCCGGACACTCCTCCCTAAAATTTGAGAGGTCCCAGTACAGACCTGTGCACGGCCCCCCCCCGGGGTTAAACCGGGGGGGGAATTTCCGAAATAAAGGGGGGCCCGGGGGGCAACTTTTTTGAAACGGGGGGAAGGCAATAAAACGGGGGGGCAAGCAGGGGGGAAAGAAAACAAACGAGAAAAAAAGAGAAAAAAGAAGGGAAAAGGGAAAAAAGGGACAAAAAAAGCGAAAATAAGGTAAAAATAGGTCTAAAACGGCTTAAAATACATTGAAATAGGCTAACTGCATAAAATTCGCGATGATGGCTTCATCATAGGTCAAAAATGGCGTCATAATTTTAGGGTACTTTTAATTTTTTTGCGGGGGGGGGGGTAATAAAACGGGGGGGGCAAGGCAAATCCTCCAATAAAACGGGGGGCATTTCCAGACCGTGCACAGGTCTGCCCAGTATATACTACACACGCTAAAACCCTAAAACATTTGAGGTATACCCCTTTAAATTTTTTGAGACACCCCCAACCCAAATTTCGGGGGTCGGGTAAGCCCTCTTTCCAAAATCCGGGAGGTTGTCCATGTTTGCACCTCCTTCCCTAAAATTTGGGGGGTCCCGGTACTAAAACCGCTAAAAATTGGGTATTTCAGTTATACCCATAAAACATTTTTGGGAAAAAGATAACCCCCCAAAATATGGGAGGCTGGCCACCTATGTGTGCACTGCCCCCGGTTTTTAGTAGGGGGCAATTCAAAATGAGCGCGAAGGGGTAAATTTTTTGAAACGGTAGCGACAATTAAAACGAGGGGCACATGGGGGAAAAAGATAAAAAAAGAAAGAGAAAAAAAACAACAAAAAATTAAGTAAAAATAGGTTAAAATCATACATGAGCACGGGAGGTTGGGGGGTTAGTCCCCCCAAATTCTGAGAAGGGGGGTTTAACTTAACCCCCCTCCACTCAGAAGTGGGGGGGAGAAAAAGTTAACACCCCAATTTTAGAAAAATGAAGAAAAAAATGTCTTTAAAATGACTTCTAATTGCCCCCAAACTTAAGTTTTGAGGTCAAAATGAATGTTTTAAGCAATAAAAAGCTCAAAAATGGTATAAAAAGGGCTTTTTGACCTAAAATTAGCGTTTTTTACCTATTTTTCCTTCAAAACCAAAAAACGATATGGGTAAAATGCACTCCAGAAAAAAAACGATATGGGTATTTAGTATTTTGCGTTTCTCGGACTTTAACCCTCCCTAATTTGGGGTTTAACCCCCCACTCCGGACCAACTTGCCCATGTATGGTTCAAATTGACTTAAGTTGCGATAGTATCTAGGTTCAAAATGTACAAAAATTTCATGAAACTAATTCAAAAATAGGGCCATATTTTTTAGTTCAGTTTTTTCTTGTTTGCGCGGAAGGCATTATAACAGAGGGGTGGGTACTCACCATGTACAGTCACTAATAAAGCCAAGCGGGAGGACGTTTTTGGACCATGCACAGGTCTGTAAAACGTCTGAAAACAAGCATTTGGAAAATTCATTTTATTATAATAGCTCCTAATGAAAAACTATTTCCGTACCAATATTAATATTTATAAAACTATCTAATTTTAATTTTGAATGGCGACTAATAAATACAAGTAAACCTTGGCTGGGCTGTAAAAATATATAAAATTAAACTGCCGTTTTGTTGTTCTATTCTTTTTAATTAAAAAAATAAACTTTAGCGGAATTACTAAGTTCTAAATCCAGATTTACCTCCCACTTCCAAATCCGTAGCCAGGGGGGGATTGGCGGGATTAATCCCCATCTCAAATTCTGGAAAGGCAAAAAGTTTTGTAAGGGTCCCCCCTTTGGTTTTTTTTATTTAGAAAAAAAATTTTTTCCTAATCACTCTGCAATGTATTAACGCTTTATAAAATACATAAATAAGAGTGATTAATTTAGGATCATGAAACCTCTTATTCACAAAACTGATCATAGGTGTTTTTGGGGGGGACAGAGGGGTGCACCCCCCCCCTAGAGCCAAAATTTTGGACTCCCCCTAGAAAAAATTCAGGGGGCCCCACCCCCTCGCCCCCCCCAAAGCTCGAGAGCGGTCCGGCCTGACCTCCCTAGCGAGGCTGACCACCCTCCCTCTCCCTCCCGACCAATTTGGAAGTATATTTTTTTATTTATTGTCAAAAACACGGTTTTTTAGTTAAAAACAGTGTTTAAATACACTTTTTAGGCCTAAATAGGCTGTTTTAATACATAAAATTCAATATTAGACCTAAAAACACTTAAATTATTGAGTTTAAAAAATTTTGCTAAAAAATTGGACCCCCCTGACCCCCCCCCCTAAATTTGAAATCTCGCACCCGGGGTCGACCCCCCCTAAAAAGCCAGGGGGGTCCGGACCCCCCTGGACCCCCCCCCCCCCCTAAAAAATTTTGGCCTTCCACCCGGGGCTGGACCCCCCCCCTTAGCGGACCCGACCAAAAACACCAATGAAACTGATATTATTCAAACCCTCTAATTCAAAACATTAGTGCAGAGCATATTAATAACTGCAGCATTTACTATTAAAACCTGACCAAAATTGAAGAAAGATTCTTTTATTTAAGAAAAATTTTTGTTCTTTTTTAATTAAAATGGCATATAATAATAGTTTAAAACTATTTAACTATAACTTTTATTGTTGTATCTATTAAAAAAAGAGAAAATAAATCAGGATTCTGTACTTAAATTTAGGTTTCCTGGTCCCTTTTAAGAGCTTAAAATTAAAAAATTCCCCACCCAGGGGGCATTCTACCCCACGACGGATCCCCCTAGAAAGGGGCTCTGCCCCTTTACCCCGCTGGGGGGCTCCCGCACCCAGACCCCTCATTTCTGGGGGCTCTTGCCCCCCAGACCCCCCTTGTGGGTACGTATAAAGCACCTTCCACAAAATCCTCCCCCTAATTCAAATCCTGGCTACGGCCATGCTACATAATATAACATAATATTTTGCAGAAAATTTTAGCATCTAGCCTGTTAGTTTTATTGCTAAAAAAAGACTGATACTAACTTTTAAAATATCAGACATGTGCGGGGGGGGGGGCATTTTCAAACCGTGCACAGGTCTGAAATACAGATTATTTTCAACGTATTTATTATCAAGAAGTAATATTAACATTGAACACGATAGCGATAAGGATTTTTATACGAAAAAAAAAATTTATAAATGCAATATATTTGTTTTAAAAAAAGTCGGAAAATTTACAAATATTAACTTTCGATTATACAAATAAATATATCATAGGTATTATAAACTCACAACCAAAAAAGTGATATCTCACGCACGACGTGTAATCTCATAACCATTTAGTATAATCTTACCTGTTTAAAAATGCGTTTGGAAATCAAATTAAAAATTATATTACTGTAAACAGTTTTAATTTATATTTTAGTGTAAAAATAATAAAATAACTAAATTTTAAGTCCCACGGACCAAAAGTCAAAACCTTTGTTTTTTTTTCTAAGTCTCAGCAAAACCTAAAAAAACTTAATCACTGCAAACACATTATTCAAGTTGTAAGATTACACTATGCTACAAGTCCCATATGTGTACCAATTATCAACTTGACTGATCGAAAAGTAAAATACGTATGTTAAACATCCTTATACCCCAAATCGGACTCGTAGACCTCAATTTTGAGGTTATTTTTTCGATTTAGGTCTTCTGTAAAAAATTATGAACCCATTTAAGCCCGAAAATTCCCTGTTTTTGGTATATACAATTTATGTTGTCAAGAAACAAATTTTGTTAATCAACAAAATAAATTAAAAATTATATTTTTACATTGCTAAAAGACTGAAAAATCTAAAAATATAAAAAAAATTGGTAAAAGTAAAAAATTTGGTAAAAATATCTATAACACCTCCACAAAAATCAAAAAATTTTGCACAAAAATATATGTTATTGATGGTGCCGCTTCTGAATATCACCATGATAATTGGCGCTTGATAGCCGTTCTCGAGATATTAAAGGGGGAGTTTAAAATCTTCTATACAAAATTGCGATTTTTACCAATTTTTGACCATGGTTTTAGAAGATAGTTTTTTTTAAATATAGATTTTTAAGGGCACACATTTAAACTTTGGACTTGTCCGCAGTTTTTTGTTTTAATTTAAAGTTTATTGCAAACCCGGACATCCCAGTATAGACATAAAACTACCCTACCTCTTTAAACATTGAAAAATCAATTTTAAAATTTTATTTAATGCAACAATTGAAAGTTTGCTTAAAAATATATGATATTGATGGTGCCGAATCTGAATATTACCCTGATAATTAGCGCTTGATAGCCGTTCTCAAGATATTAAAGGGGGAGTTCGAAATCCACGTACAAAACTGCGATTTTTACCGATTTTTAATCATAGCTTTAGAAAGATTTTTTCTACGCCTAAGCAAAACTTAAGCCTAAGCCTAGGCCAAATCTACCTAAGCCTAAGCCTAAGCAAAACGTAAACCTAACACTAATGAAAACCTCAAAAACAACAAAAAAAATTTATTAATGATAAATTTTTATTAAACGGTATGTTTTCAAGGATTGAAAATAAACCATCACTTTTGTCTAAACTGAAAAAACCTATTTGGTGACCTTAATTAATTAAATTAAATTAAATTATAAATAAATGGGCTCATAACTTTTTACGGAAGAATTTAATCGAAAAAATAACCTCAATAATGATGTCTACGTATTTGATTTGGGGTATACAAATGTTTTATGTACGTATTTTACTTTTAGATCGTTCAAATTGATAATTGGTATGGGACTTGTACCTTACAACACCACTTATTTGGCCGCGAAGTAAACTCCGAGTATCGGTCTCAGACAAGGGCGTAGCCAGGGGGGTGATGGGGGTTGCAACCATACATGGGCACGGGAGGGGGGTTGGGAAGGTTGACCCCCCAATTCTGAGAAGAGGGGTTTACTTTAATCCCCCCTCCCCCACTCAGAAGTGGGGGGAGAAAGAGAAACGGTTAACCCCAATTTTAAAAAAATGAAGGAAAAAATATCTTTAAAATGACTTTTAATTGCCTCCAAACTTAAGTTTTGAGGTGAAAATGAATGTTTTAAGCAATTACAAGTAAAAAATGCTATAAAAAAAGCTTTTTGACCTCAAATTAGCGTTTTTTACCTAGTTTTCCTTCAAAATCGAAATGCATATGGGTAAAATGCACTCCAAAAAACGATATGGGTATTTTGCGTTTCTACGATTTTAACCCCCCCCCCTTCCAATTTGGAGTTTGTTTAACTTTCCCCCCTCACTCCGGACCAACTTTCCCATGTATGGTTGTAGTAACGGTACAAGTACTAAACGTGTACCAAAAATCAGTGAGAATTCCACCAAACAAACATAAATAAAAAAACATGTTTCTAGGTCAATTTCGCAATCTTAATTTTGGGCACTATAAAGTGATATAACTACCCTTTGAGAAAAATAAATGGTGTTTTATAGCCAAAAAATGACCTTTTTTTCAAAATACATTTTATGCTGTTAAGAAGATTTTTTTAATGGTGCTTTAAACAATATGAATGAATATTTGTTAGATTGCCAAGAGTGCAGGTTCGAAAAATATTTTTATTTTTTTTCTGGTCTTCACCAATTTTGTACAACAACCGCTTAAAAATGTATCAAAATTCAGTCGTGAAAAAAATTAAAATTTAAAAAATGGAATAATTTAATAAAAATGCTTATAATACAATTTAGCTTGATTTTTAGGCTTTGCTTAGCTTAGAAAGAATAAATTTGATTAAAAATAAGCTTAAATTAGCTTTTTAAACAAAAACAAATTTGTTGTCCACATTTTTAGTGGTCCATGGGACTATCGAATTTATAATTGTTTTGTAAATTTTTAGATGCTTCGGACTTCACCTATCTTAAAACAAAATTTTTAATTTAATTTAGCGGTTAATTAAATT
>JASAMX010006577.1:0-20409 GCA_030248175.1 Microlaimidae sp. YZB2_3
AAAATTAACGTCACGTAAACTTTTTCAATGTAATTATTTTCGTGATTTTGCACTACTTTTTAAAATTTTTCGAGATTTATCAAAAACATAATATAACCCAAGAAAATTTTTGATTATACACTAGGTTTTTGAATAAAGTTATGCAAGAAAAAAAATGCAACATTTCAAACGTATACGCGACTTTCTGTGTATATACCACTGATTTCTTGCGAAGAGTTTTTTGCAGTCAATACTTGTTTTTTCGTGCAGCGCATTTACTTGCAAAAGTGGAAGAAAATTTTGCAATATCGTCGTTACTCGGACACAAAGAGTCACAATCAGTATAAAATTAACGTGACTCCGACTCATTTTGTTTATATTAATTGTGTTTAACAAATAAAACAAGTCACAGTTATGAGTATTTTACGACGAATCTGACTCATTGTGTCAGAGTAACGACGATATGCACTGCAAAACGCTAACACTGTTAAAAATTGGTGCACCCAAAATAGCAGAGAATGGCGGGTTTTCAGTATTAAACTCGCACAAGAGTGCTAGTTTCAAGCAAAATATTTTCTTTAAAAATTAGTATTATTTTTATTCAGCATTATGCGAAAACTTTTTTTCAAATTAAATATAGGCACCTTTGCACTGGAACTCGGTTTATACATGAAGTATGCAAGAAACATAGCGAGTCACCATAATCAAAATTACCGTATCTCCTACTTATCTTTTGTAGTATGCAGATCAACTTTCGAAAGCGCGCGAAATTTTGATTGGTTGATCTGCATACTACAAAAAATAAGTAGGAGATGCGGTAATTACCCATTATGGTGACTCGCTATGTTTATTGCATACTTCATGTATAAACGGAGTTTCAGTGCAAGGTGCCTATAAACAGTTCATTATTAACTTTTTGTTTTAAAAATTTACGTTTAGTGTCTTTTGGGTGGATACAAAATATTGGATTTAAAAAACTGGACTGACTCCGAAGGTTTTTTTTTAAATTTTATAAATACTATAGTGTAGATTTACAATAAACTTAAAAATTCTAAAACAAAGACTAGACATCAGCTTGAATTTTTTTAACGTAACAAAATTTAAAAACAATTTCAAATATGCACATAAAAATAAACGCAAGAATATATAATTCAAGTAAATATGTCCAGTTGTAGGATAGTGCATTTAATTTCGGCACTTTTCCCAATTGGGCATTTTTGATTTTAGTCTATATCTTTGGTAATCCTGGATGGAATACAACGTTTGATAGCTCAAATGAGGGCTAATTATATGTAGATGACAGTCGTGAGCTTTTTATTTGTTATGTTGTGATATTTTCAAGTGAAATTGTGTGATTTATAAAAAATAAAATTGTTACTCGTTTTTAGAACATGGGCATTTCATGATTACGCAATAAATTGGTTTAAAAATTAAATTGTCCTGGTAAAATTTAGTCAATTTTCAGATTTTTTAGTCCCCGTGGTTCTACGTTGTGTCTGTGGTGAGCAATCGTTATAAAATAAAATCGTGTAATTTCGGCACACATATTGCTGTGGTAAAAACGGGTTGAATTAAGTGGTCGGGTGTTAAATTGTAGTTGTCAATAGTTAAAAGACAACGGTGAAATATGTGTAGAAGTCATAGCACTGCACTTAAACTCGATTAAGAGGGTCCTTTTAAAAAGTGCCGAAATTAAATGCACTTTTTTCCCAAATTTTGCTCATTTTGATACCATTTGGCATTTTAGCTGTAACTTTTTGCCAGTTACACGTTGAACAACTAGTAGAAGCTTAAATTAAAGAAAAGATAATAATAGGTTTTTAAATTTTTGAAAACGATGATTTTTTGACTGAGAAACAATCGATTGTTTGTAAAGTGCCGAAATTAAATGCATACATTTAATTTCGGCAATTTTCCGTTTTATTAAAAAACTGATTTAATTAAGTAAAAAACGACGTTCGTACCGTGAAACTTTTATGACGCAACGCAGTATCGTGAAAGCTTCAAAATGAACTATCAAACATAGAAATCGGGCCATACAGTAAAAAGTTACATTGGAAAAACGAAAAGTGCCGAAATTAAATGCACTACCCTACAATAAACCGTTCTAATCAACTCACACATGATCGAATTTAAATAATCAGCTAATTTTTTGCATAAAGCGATTTAGTAAAATAATCTTAGAAAAAACGAGTTTTTCGGTGTACGAAATATCGCTGTGCGAGAAAAGTTTTATTGAGTGCACAGAAAATAGCTTGCGCGTGAAAAATTACAAGTGCAACATTTCTTGTAAAATTTAGGTAAAAAATTGCCTGTCTAGCCGAAAATCCTCTTGTTTTATATATTTTTGATATAAACAATGATATTAAAATAACTCCAATATATGCAAAATTTGTGATTATTGGAGCAAATAAAACCTAGCTGACCTCGATGTTTTGCAGTATTGAATCGACTATATTTAACATTAAAATCATTTAAAACTTTCAGTAAAAACGGTTTTATATTTAATATTAAATACCATATTTTAACAATTATTTAACAAATTACACAATTTGGAACAAAAATACAATTTTTTAAAGCGTGAAAGTTGACTAATTTATGTATATTTTTTGAAAAGCAGGAATTAAAAAAAAAAACATGCGTTTCAATTTGTTTATTTAAAAAAATTTTATAACCACACAATTTATGGTCCGTTTACGTCTCCTATACAAACTTACTAGAGGTCACCCAGATATATTTCAACCATTGATATCTACTGTCAAACTCTCATCTTGTAAATAAAATCTACAAACGGCTTTTAATACTCAAGAAATCTTTAAATTTTTAAAATAAAGATTCGTGATTAAAATAAGGAATCTTAATAAAATAAAGAGGCTTTAGAAAATCTTAATATAGCATAATAAACAATAAATATCCTAACATTAAAAAATTAAATTAGCTTTGTAGATAAAATCTTGTATAATATTTCACTGTCAAAAATGTTTAGAAGCGCTTTAAAATTTAAATTCTTAGGGGTCCTTACCCCGGTTTGCCCCGGCTCATTTGACAGCTAAATTGCCGGGGCCGGGGCCGGGACCGGGGTAGAAAGAATTGCGTTTGCCGAGGCCGGGGCCGGGGTGGAAAAAAAGTGCCGGGGCAAGCCGGGGCCGGGGCCCCGGTCGATCCCTAATTGCTACCGTACAGCTTTAACCGCATTTCAATTTGGTCGCTCACTGGGCACTAATCATGCACAAAAATTATGTATGACGTATGACCTAAATACGACCTAGGTCATACTTAGATTTTACGGCTGTAACAGAAGAAAAAGCAATCACGGGAACGGGTTAACGTCATGAACTTTTATTTTCCCTGACAGAAATGAAAGCTTCAAAACAATAGATTTGGAAAAATTTATTTTTTGGAAATTTTGCTGAAATTTCCGAATTTAGTGTTTTTTTTAATTTTGAAGCCTGAAATTAATTACTAAATATTAAAACTATATTTTTTTTCGAAAAAGAGAAAGGTGGAAACTTTTTGAAACCCTCTGTTCCTAAATAAATTATACTTTAATTTGTGTATGTGCTAATTTTTTTAAAATAGTAAAATAAAGCCACGCAATTTAGTTTTTTTACACAATTGAATAATGTTTAAACCCTCCGGGGTTGGTTTGGAACCGAGGACCGGAGTCTGGACTTCTGATGCAAAGTTCGCAATTCCAATTAACTTGGTGATAATTGACACCCGTACAGAAAGGTCTGTGAGAATGACATGCTGAAAAGCATTGAGATATCGTCATTGCTTCCGTATGGAATATGTCAAGGTTTCTGTTCTCGCCGAGTGGTCGAAACACACTTGATAGAGCTTTATCGTCTAAAGTATGAATATGCGGCAAAATTAATTATTAAAAACAATAAAACATTAATGTTTCGCTGATAAAACTTCTCCATTGTGACAGTGTAAATGTTTATGCAATTTTCACAATAACTTAGCCAATTATATTTGTTTAATGATATTTGAGAGTATTTTCCGTATACTTTGTATGTAAAAAGATGTGCGTCAACTAGGAGCCGGTTTACTAAATAATGTTTTAATTTTTGTGTTTTTTTTTCGAAAATCCTAATGAATACTTTTTAAAAAAGAATAAATTAGAAAATGCTTTTATTTAAAAGTTTAGAATAAACTTTTTAAAATTAATTTTCAAATTTTGAATAGTTTTACAACCAGAACATTTAAAAAACCTATGTGCGTTTGAAATTAGTTTCAAAGCACAAATTTCAACTTTATTTTTGCTAATTCGAAATCATTGTTAACAAAAATACAAATTTAGTGATGATTTGTAACTATTTTGATATTTAATAAATAATTCAAATTTTATCTAGCATATTAAAGCACTTTGCCGTAGTGAGTGTATTATCCTGCAGCGATTTTGATTTAGTATAGGTTTCAACTAAAGAAACTAAGAAAACTACGATTTTTTTAAATTTTATTTTTTATTTTTGTACCCTTTCCTGCGCAGTAAAAGACGGTTAGTCAAAACTATAGTCTATATACAAAAATGATTCAGACTGGCGACAAAACTCAAACTTTGGAAATATCTCCGTAACCGATAGTAGAATATGTACAGAAAATATATCAGAGCATAGCTTAGACTCTTAGCTATCTTTTAAAAAAGTTAGAAAAAATTGTTTTTTAATGACGCCATTACTACGGCCGAACCCGTGAAAAGAACCGGAGGGAGGGAGGGAGGGAGGAAAGGAGGGATGGAGGGAGGGAGGGAGGAAGGAAGGAAAAACTTTTTCTTTCTTTCTTTCTTTTTTTGACATAAATAGTACCAAAATTTATAAATACACCTTGGAATATTAGACTAAATTTAAGTCCCATCTCTGCATGCCTTTTTGTATCAAAAGCTTTAAACGACTTGCTAATGAAGCACTTGGTCAATAGTTGTTTTGTGGACCACCCCCAGTATTTTTGATACCATTTAATGCCAAATAATCATGGCATCGGTTTTAACAAATCGTAACCAAATTTCATCATGCCAAAATGAGTGGGAATTGTCATAAAATACTCGCCACAATGACTGTTTTATCTTTGAACACACAAATAATATAAACGTTATAGGTCAGATTAGATTCGTTGATTTTACGTTCACTGATTTTACGTTTACGTTGATCACGTTTATTGAATTATAGTGACTGAAAAACTACCTTTGTAAAATTGAATATAATGGGATTTTTGGTTTTTTTTTTGATATTCATCAAGAAGTTAAAATTCAAATAATTTTTTAAGCCTAAAATATACTGTTCTATATTAACCTTTGTATTGTTCTTACCAATTTATTTTTATTCTTATTACATAGATAAAACAATACCGAAAACTAACAGATGAGACCAGATTTTTTAGTTTTTTACGAATTTTTGGCTTTAAAAAACTTACAGTATTGGCACAGATATCTAAGAGTCATCCAAATAGGCGTATCATTTATTTGTGTATCAGTCAAAATACTCATTCCTTGGTTTCCATCTTGAACATCATCTATATACATCCAATTACTGTCGAAAAATAAAGGATAGTAGACACCATTTGCAATCCATTTCCAGCCTATAGTGCTGTTGCCAAAAAAAAGACCATTTTTACCAGCAATCCACACCTTAAATTTTTTTAAGCTTTAACTTATATTTTTTGATTTTATTTAATTTTTTTAAAACTCATTTGCGACAATTGCTAAAAATCTTGTCAAAAGTTTTTTTCACAAAGTTTGTAATGAAAAATACGTGTGCTCTGGTATTATTATTAAAAATTTTAAAAATTATCTTGGTAACATAATTACTAGAAAAATAAGCCTTTGCGAAGTTTAAACTTTAATATTTATCAAGTAATCGTTTACTTACATTAAAAATTTAAAAAGAGGTAGACTATCTCTGAAAAAGGAAGAAGGGTGATTTCACACCTGGTATATTTTTAGACAGAAAAGATGTGGACTTTTCTGATGCAGATATATTTGTATTTAGACTATAGTGAATTAGCATCTGGCATGTGCTCTTGTTTACTGAATAAAAAAACAAAAAAACGCGTAGACCATGGTTTTTTATTCAATAAAACATACTAGTTTTTTAGTAGTTTTCTGTATTCATGGACTGGAAATTGAAAAAATCATGCTTACGGACAATTTTTGACTATCGGAAAATCGCCACTTCTTAAATTAAAAGGTTGTATTTGTATGTTTAAAAAACAACTATAAATTATTGGAATGGTGTCGCGCCAACGATTATTAAGGCTGGTTCATACTTATGTAAAAACGTCTTTTGGACAAAGTCCAAAGGACGTTTTTACATACGTTTATACGCTGTGTTTGTCCTTTGGACTTTGTCCAAAGGACGTTTTTACATAAATATGAACCAGCCTTTAGAATATGCGTGCGTGGGTTTGGTTGCATTGCAATTATACAATTGCACATGCAAATAAAACCTTCTAATTTAAAATCTGTACTATTTGCGGTGTGTAGGATGTTTTGATTTTAAATTCTTCTGACTATTGATGAACTATAACTTTTTTTATTTTGTAATTAGTTCACATAAAAAACATGGTCATCATTCCTTTTATTAGTCTGTCCAACTATATTGAGACTAGGGTAGTGCATTTAATTTCGGCACTTTTCCCAATTGAGCATTTTTGATTTTGGACTATATCTTTGGTAATACTGAACGGAATACGACGTTTGATAGCTCAAATGAGAGCTAATTATATGTAGATGACTGTCGTGAGCTTTTTATTTGTTATATTATGATATTTTCATATAAAATTGTGTGATTTATAAAACATAAAATTGTTACTCGTTTTTAGAACATGGGCATTTCATGATTACGCAATAAATTAGTTTAAAAATTAAACTGTCCTGGTAAAATTTAGTCTATTTTCCGAATTTTTAGTCCCCGTGGTTCTACGTTGCGTCTGTGGGGAGCAATCGTTATAAAATTAAATAGTGTAATTTCGGCACATTTATTACTGTAGGTAAAAACGGGTTGAATTAAGTGGTCAGGTGTTAAATTGTAGTTGTAAATAATTAAAAGACAACGTTAAATTGTGTAGGGGTCATAGCACCAAAAATATATAATACTTGAGACTGAGTGACATATTTTTCCTTAATATAATAATATAGTATTATATATTTTTGATAGCACTACACTTAAACTCGATTAAGGGGGTCCTTTTAAAAAGTGTCGAAATTAAATGCACTTTTTTACCAAATTTTGCTCATTTTGATATTATTTGGCATTTTAGTGGTAACTTTTTGCCCGTTACATGCTGAACAACAAGTAGAAGCTTAACTGTCTCGATATAATGATAGGCTTTTAAATTTTTGAAAATGATGATTTTTTGACTGAGAAACCATCGATTGTTTGTAAAGTGCCGAAATTAAATGCACATATTTAATTTCGGCAATTTTCCATTTTTTTAAAAACTGATTTAATTAAGTCAAAAAACTACTTTCGTACAGTGAAACTTTTGTGACGCAACGCAGGCATTATCGTGAAAGCTTCAAAATGAGCTATCAAACATGAAAATCGGGCCATACAGTGAAAAGTTACATTGGAAAAACAAAAAAGTGCCAAAATTAAATGCACTACCCTTTATTGCCCATTTTTTTCCTTCTTTATTCTGTAATCATTTTTTAGGCATTTAATATTTTTAAAACTTTGTACGATCAACACATAAAAATAACATACATAATTTGCTAAAGATATGTTTATTTTTATAAAATTCGTGGAAACATCAACTGCCTCCGTTTCCGACAGGAACACGGCTAAATGGCCACCACTTCTTGATGGCATATCCTAAAATGTTAAAAATTATCATGGAAAATTGTCAAAAAAAACAATAAAAACCATTTTATTTTAAAAGAAATTAAACAGGAATCACGTTACGTGATGTGCGCCTAGCAAACTCTTGAATTTGCACGAGAATTAGTGGTATTAAGAGGAATTTGATAAAGAGAAATTGAAAGGGAGTCTGGATAAAAATTGGCACTCAAAAAGATTCAAAAATTTTTTTGGGATAAAAATTAAAAAAAGAAACCTGAAGAGCTAAAAGGGGAAAACAAGTATTATAATACAAAATAATTTATTCACGAACAATGAAATGTTTTGAAATACTGTAAGAAAAAATAGTCCGGACACTACTTTATATTAAACTCAACGGCACTGTAGAAGCGAGAGAGCGGTCGCGACAGCCGTCGCGCAAAATAATTATAAAAAAACAATAACGGAAATGCCCATTGCATTTTGAATTAATTTTATTACGCGGGCTGAAGTCGGCGAAAAATACAGCTACATTGTATAGTGTCATTGAATTTTTTGAATTTTGTTTTAATTTAAAGCTAGCGAACTGAGTAAGTTCATTTTGTAATTTAAATAAAATGAACCAAAATCTTAGACAAAATTTCTAATATTTATTCTATATGAATATATTAATATAAAAACAGGTAAAAAACATATATTATGACAGAAAGTAATTTTATCATGCTGTTTTAATATCTTTTTGCACAATAAATGACGTTTTCAGATATAAATTGGTATATTTTTATTTTATTTTTTTTATTTTAACCATTTCAAGTATTTGGAAATGGATTTGAAATGAACTGCTGGCATTAATCCAACAACATTCAGTGTTTAAGTAATGTCGCTTCCTGGTGGCGTTTGAGTTTAGGAAATAAAAGAATATAAAAATTCTGTCATGTTCTTTTAAAATAACTTTATCATTTTCCTGACCTTTTATGATACCTTGTGCGTTTTAATCCATTACATTTCTCTTTTCTTGTATGTCTTGTTTTGGCCGGTAATATAAGTGTAAAGCCTTTACCAGCCTTCTTGTCTAGTTTTATGTGTGTTTTTTTATTCTATGTGCGAAAATAATTTGTATTTTACTGAAAATAAAATAAATAAATAAACCGAGAAATTAAAACTTAAATGTTATTTTCGGATATGGGAATTTATCTTAAAACCGGAAAAAGTGTGGTACTGCGAAAAAAATTTTTCTCTTAATTTTTACCCGGTCACTAAATTTTTTACCGAAATATCTGTAATAGTTGAATAAATATGACCTTTAAGAAATTGTCAAAATATTGCTTTAGAAGAATTTTTACTTAAACAATTCGTCCCCCGACAAACAAATTTTGTGTACAAAACATGCTAAAAGCACGGATAATTCTAACTTTAATTTGACACCTTGATTGTAAGTTTCGATGTATTTGTGGAAATATTAATATGGTAGTGAATTTTTTTCTCCATTTTTCGTTGAACTTGGGAAGCGAAATCCTGATCAGCAAATATGACGTCATAGATAAAGAATATTTTTGAAAATTAAACTGATACCCCGCAATGTGAGCAATTTAGGGAACTCTTAGAGTTATAAGAAATTTCGGGCTGCAATTTGGAGCCAAAAATGAGGAACTTTGAGGCAGAAATAGGGAATTCGGAGTTGAACGTTCAAATTCGCTAAAACGAATAGGGTAGTGCATTTAATTTTGGCACTTTTCCAAATTGGGCATTTTTGATTTTGGACTATATCTTTGGTAATCCTGGACGGAATACGACGTTTGATAGCTCAAATGAGAGCTAATTTTTTATTTTATGTAGATGACTGTCGTGAGCTTTTCATTTGTTATGTTATGATACTTTCATGTAAAATTGTGTGATTTACAAAAAATAAAATTGTTACTCGTTTTTAGAACGTGGGCATTTCATGATTCGCAAAAATTGGTTTAAAAATTAAACTGTTCTCGTAAAATTTAGTCTATTTTCCAAATTTTTAGTCCCCGTGGTTCTACGTTGCGTCTGTGGTGAGCAATCGTTATAAAATAAAATAGTGTAATTTCGGCACACATATTGCTGTAGGTAAAAACGGATTGAATTAAGTGGTCGGGTGTTAAATTGTAGTTGTAAATAGTTAAAAGACAACGTTGAAATGTGTAGGGGTCATAGCACTGCACTTAAACTCGATTAAGGGGGTCCTTTTAAAAAGTGCCGAAATTAAATGCACTTTTTTCCCAAATTTTGCTCATTTTGATACCATTCGGCATTTTAGCTGTAACTTTTTGCCAGTTACACGTTGAACAAAAAGTAGAAGCTTAAATTAAAGAAAATTGTCTGGAGATAATGATAGGCTTTTAAATTTTTAAAAATGATGATTTTTTTGACTGAGAAACAATCGATTGTTTGTAAAGTGCCGAAATTAAATGCATACATTTAATTTCGGCAATTTTACATTTTTTTAAAAACTGATTTAATTAAGTAAAAAACCACTTTCGTACAGTGAGATTTTTATGACGCAACGCAGTATCGTAAAAGCTATAAAATGAGCTATCAAACATGAAAATGGGGCCATACAGTGAAAAGTTACATTGGAAAAACGAAAAAGTGCCGAAATTAAATGCACTACCCTAAGGCCTAAATCTAACGTGAAACCAGTTTTTTTAAACTTTTCGCTCAAAGCTCTTATTTTTGGAATTTTAGATTCCCAAAATTTTTTGACGGCTGCAAGTTCTCGTCTTACGGCTTTAAACACTTCCCGCCGTCTAAGAAGCCATATGCAAATTTATATAACTTTCGTGTAAATTTATCGTACCGTTTGCGAGATGTTGTCGCTCAGAATTCAATTTATTGTTATTGGTTCTAATTTAAAGTTTTAGAAAATGCATAACACTATTATGTGCGTGAGATTTTGTCTGTTTAATAAATCAAAAACAAATCATGTGAGATTTTTTTGTATAATAAGTACAAAAAAGCGACGACAAGCCAAAATACAGAAATTTCAATAATACTAAAAACCGTAGTATATACCTCACAAGAAGATGAAGCATCTGTTTGGGACTTTATGGTGCTATGTAAAACAAAACAACTGCCAAACTTAAAATAAGAAGTCATATCTCCTGTATGATTGAGATCTGCACATTCATGTTCGAGGGCTGAAATTAAACTGAACATTAAATCCTTTCAAAAATAGGTACTGCCATCATATTTTTGCTGCCATAAAGAACCCTGCATTAATTTTTTCTAGTTTAAGGTTTTGGGAAAAATTTCTATAGGCACCTTGCACTGGAACTCTGTTTATACATGAAGTATTCAATATACATAAGCGTCACCATGATGAATAAATTACCGTATCTCCTACTTATCTTTCGTAGTATGCAGATCAACCGATCGAAATTTCGCGCGCTTTCGATCGGTTGATCTGCATACTACGAAAGATAAGTATGAGATACGGTAATTATTCATTATGGTGACGCTTATGTATATTGCATACTTCATGTATAAACCAAGTTCCTGTGCAAGGTGCCTATATGACATAAGTAGGCGGGATAAAAGCGTAAACCAAAAATATTCAAAAGTTTCTTCCGGGAAACAATTTTTGAAAAAAAAAAACAAATAAAACAAATGAAAGGCTTCACAATAATATAAAAATTCGATGCAGTATAAAATGAACGGAGTAATAATCCATCAATTAATTAATAAAACGTATATTTCCTTTAATATTCACTCCTCATTTTACCGGTTTACAGAAAAAAATCAACCGTGGCAAAGGCAGAAAAAAAGCACCCGCGTGCAAGGCGGAAAAGAAGCACCCCAAAGGAGCGCATGACAAATATCATGAAGCGGCGTTTATTTATTACGTTATCAGTATTGTATATAAAACTTGTTGCTCAGAGTTTTTAAAGATTTTTACGCTATTATTTTATTAATTTTTGTAATAGTGATCTTAAAAAAATAATCCGGATCGTTGTTTTTATTATATAATTATAATCGTAGGGACGGTAGCCCAGGCGTTAATATTTTATTTTTACGAAAAAAAAACACATTTCTATAACATTCGTCGATGCCCCTATTAACTGCGACTTTTTTCCATGTAAATTACAGTACGAAACCTTTCCAACGCTCGCTTGGTAGGATAAAATGCCGAACAGTTACAGAAACTTTAAAAGGTTCCGCTGATTCAAACATCGAAGTTAACCATTTTTTAACGATTATAATATCGTCGTTACTACGGCAAAATGAGCCAGAGTTCGTATAAAATATGTGTGCCGGTGACTCTTTTAAATTTAAAACAGGACCCTATTAACTAAAGAAAGAGTCACAGTCACATGTATTGTATAATGACAGTGGCTCACTGTGCCGTAGTAACGACGATATACTTTAGAAAATTAAGGAAATAAAAATAAATCAAGATTCAATAAAAACTATAAGATCTGTGTACAATTAATTGAAACGCGTTGTCTTTAATTCATATTTATTATGTAATATTGGACAAAATAATAATTGAAAAAAAAAACTAAAACGAAAAAACTTTTATTGGTATTCAAAACTGCAGACCGTATCCATTCGGACTGGGTCCTTTTGTTTTAGCGGGAAAACTAAATCGAGTCCAATATTTTTTACATCGACTAAAAATTATCAAAAGTGTATTTTTACAACAAAAAAGTATGAATTGTTTATAATTCACCTAAAACATGATTTTGAATAAAATTTGTTAAAACAAATTAATAAAAGCGTGCGATGACAATATTAAGTACTAAACTCGGTCCAAAAAGTGGACCCGGTACAGTTTTCTGACCAAAGCAGACGAAACCCAGTCCAAATGAACCCGGTCCAAAGTTTTGTGAATACCGTGTATAATTGTAAATATGTTAAAACTAACACCGCCAATATAAACTAAAAGAAACTGCTAAATTTAACAAATATAATTAGAAGGTGTGAAAAATTGCTCAAATATTTTATAGTATTGTAATTATTAATGGAAAAATCGCATACTAAGCGTTTGAAGTTTAAATTTGAAGAGTTCAAATTTGAAGCAAACAGATTGTTTGTCATTTCTAGCATTTATTACCCAGCAGATTAAAATCAATTTTATTTCATTTTTTATTTATTTACTTTGCTTGCGAATACTTTTAAATTTAAATTTATATTTATAAACCAAATATAAAAGTCTAAAAATATATTAAACTATTAATGCATACATGCTACTAACTTATAACGTAATACTTTACAATTAGTTATAACGTAATAATATCATACTTATAACGTAGTAAATAAATGCCGCTGTGCGATACTTGTCATGTGCTTTTTCGGGTGCTTTTTTTCCGTCTTGTGCACGGGGGCTTTTTTTCCGCCTTTGCCACGGGTGCTTTTTTTCCGCCACTCATTTTACCGTTAAAAATTGATACCTTGAGTAAAAGAATTAACGTTTAAAATTATCCGGTAAGAAGGCTAGTGCTTTATGGTTTGCGGAATTTTGTCTTTAAAGGTGCAGTATACTAATTCATGGTGTATATTTTTTATTGCTGTTTGGTTAATACTAATCGATGTATCAGGTCACACTGAGAAAAATTACACCAAAAATTATTTCCCAGCGGTTAATGAGTTATTAACAAGAATACCGCTTGGTTATTTTTAATGTTGTTTTATACACCATTTTTCAAAAGAAAACATTTCTACAGAACGGATATTAACAAAACTTAATGAAATTCATGCTAGGGTACCAAAAAGTTTAAATTTTAAATTTTATTCAATTCTGAAAAACATTAAATGATTAATACCATTTTAAAATTACCATATTTTAAAACTAATGTTTGGTGTTTGGTATATAGTGTGTTTTGGAAGATTATTATAATTACAAAATGTAAAATTTAAAGAAGTGAAATGTCTTTTTTACACGTAGTTAGTTTATTTTGAAACTAAAAATTTGATGTAGCTATCGGATAATACCAAAATAACAGTAAACAAAAAAAACCACACTAACACCGTACAAACAAATTTTTTTTTTAAACAGCAGTACTTATTTAATAGTTTTTTTTTGAATAGTACCAAATTTAAAACTCTAGCTTTTTGGTACCCTAGCATGATTTTCCTTAAGTTTTATTAACATCCGTTCAGTAGAAATTTTTTATTTGGAAAAATGGTGTATAAAAAACAACATTGGAAATAATCAAGCGGTATTTTTGTTAATAACTCGTTAACCGCTGGGAATTATTTTTTGGTGTAATACATTTTTTTTCTCAGTGTGACCTGATACATCGATTAGTGTTAATCAGAACGCAATAAACACAATGAATTAGTATACTGCACCTTTAACATTGCGTCTTTTAAAAGCTCGTCTTTTAGATCTCGTCTCGAAAAGATCGTCCTTTAAACATCTCGTTTTCGCGATTTTCTAAACATACTTTTCAAAAGACAAGCTTCTTGCCCAAACAAATATATTTAGATTTGGAAAAAACAAGGTTTTCAGAATTTAATTCAAATAATTCTTTATTATTTTTATTATAGGCAAGTAAAACCTAGCTTACCATGATGATTTGCAGTATTTAATCGACTATTTATTAATAAAACCATTTAAAATTTTCAACAAAAACGGTAATATTAAAGATAAAATATGATACTTTTTGTATATTTTGTGAAAAAATAAGAATTAAAAAAATATGTGATCTTATTCGTTAAGAAAAAAACACGTCATAACCGCACAATTTTAATTAATCCTATCATGTCTCGCATACAAACTTACGGGGTCAGCCAGATATAATTGAACCATAAATACAAACTTAATACATTAAAGTTTTGTCTGATTTAGGCTAAGGTTTCATTTAGGTTTTCAGTCTCCAAAAAAATTATTAAATCAAAATTTATCATAGTAAAATTTTGCTTAATTTTAAGGTATTTCTTGGGATTAAAAAAAGCTTTTAAATCTATGGTTTTAGCCACAAAATGCCGAAAACACTTCTTTTTAAAAGTACGTTTATAAAATCACACCTAAGACGAGATGGAGAAAACAAGATGTATAAATAAATACGTAATGTAAAAAACGAAAATTCCAGAAACCAGAAACCGAAAATTCGATGGTTCACTATTTTACATTTTTTAGTAGCGGAGGTATAGTTTATTTATGTATAACCTCTAAATCAAAATTAAATGTAATAAAAAAATTTCATTAATTAATTGCTAACTAATTGGAATTAATATACCAAGAAAGAAAATAGACATGCCTATTGTTAACACCAGATTTTTGCAGTTAATATTTTGCTTTCGGCATAAAAATCACGATCAAAAAAGCTGTAACGTAAAAAAGTGTCATGCAGTCAAATGTGTCATTTATTTTCCTTTAATAAATTTGGCTTTACTAGTGTTGTAAAAGGTAATGATTTTTGATTATTTTAAGTAAAATAAAAGTAATTTGAAAAATTTTAATTTAAGTAAAAAAAGAGTAAAAGTAATTTGTGATTTTTTTTATTTAAGTAAAGTAAAAGCGAAAGTTAACGGTTAAAATTTTATTTAAGTAAAGTAAAAGTAAAAGTAAGACCTATTTTTTTAAGTAAAAGTAAGAGTAAAAGTAAAATAAAAGCAATTTTGAAACGGAGCAAAACACCGGTTTTTGGAGTTATAGAGCTCTGTCCCAAAGTTTTTTGCTAATTTTATGTATAGAATTTCATTTTAATAAGTTTTTTGGTTTAAATAAATGGTGTTTAGCAGGTTACGGCTTAAAATTTTTTTTTCTGCCACTCATTTTCCAACAAGCCCATAGGGAATTGAGTGGTTAAAATTACTTAAATTTTACTTAAATTAATTTAAGTATTTCCAAGAAAAATCCGAGTAAAAGTAAAAGTAAAAGTAATTGAAATTTCAAAAGTCGAGTAAGAGTAAAAGTAATTGAAATTTCAAAAGTCGACTAAAAGTAAAAGTAAAAGTAATCCAAAATCCGTTACTTTTATTAGTTTAACTAAAAGTAAAAGTAAATTTTTACAACAGTAGGCTTTACATGCTTTACATTTAGGGTTCGAAAGCGGTACCAATTAGAATATTAAGTTTAACACTATAAAATTTTTATCACAAGTAAATAATAATCAATTTAACTCATTAGATTAGTTAAGTAATTGTGAATAAACATAGCAACAGGTCAGTTTTATATGCCAATAAAAAACATATAATATATTTAAATATAAATTAAACAAACAACTTTGTTTTTAAAATATCCAAACTTTAAAAATATTATATCATTTTTAAAGTTAATTTTTCATGTTTAAAAAACAAAGTAAAAATTATTTGTTTAAATGCCTAAAATTTTAATTTTAATAATTTGGATATTGAACTTTATATGTTTCATGGATGGAGTCTGTAAGTGCCAAAGTTTATTTAAAAATTTTATAGTGTTAAACTTAATATTCTAATTGGTACCGCTTTCGAACCCTAAATGTAAAGCATGTAAAGCCTACTGTTGTAAAAATTTACTTTTACTTTTAGTTAAACTAATAAAAGTAACGGATTTTGGATTACTTTTACTTTTACTTTTAGTCGACTTTTGAAATTTCAATTACTTTTACTCTTACTCGAATTTTGAAATTTCAATTATTTTTACTTTTACTCTAACTCGGATTTGTTCCTACAAATACTTAAATATATTAATTTAAGTAAAATTTAAGTAATTTTGACAAGTAGATTCCCTGTGGACTTGTTGAAATGATTGACAGAAGAAAAAACTTTTAAGCCGTAACACGCTAAACACCATTTATTTAGACAAAAAAGCTTATTAAAATGAAATTTATACATAAAATTAGCAAAAAGTTTTCAGACAGAGTTCTCAAACTCCGAAAATCGGTAGTTTCTTCCGTTTCAAAATTACTTTTATTTTACTTTTACTCTTATTTTTACTTAAAAAATAGGTCTTACTTTTACTTTTACTTTAGTTAAATAAAATTTTGACCGTTAACTTTCGCTTTTACTTTACTTAATAAAAAAAATCACAAATTACTTTTACTCTTTTTTTACTTAAATTAAAATTTTTCAAATTACTTTTATTTTACTTAAAATAATCAAAAATCATTACCTTTTACAACACTAGTAAAGCCAAATTTATTAAAGGAAAATAAATGACACATTTGACTGCATGACACTTTTTTACGTTACAGCTTTTTTGATCGTGATTTTTATGCCGAAAGCAAAATATTAACTGCAAAAATCTGGTGTTAACAATAGGCATGTCTATTTTTTTTCTTGGTATATTAATTCCAATTAGTTAGCAATTAATTAATGAAATTTTTTTATTACATTTAATTTTGATTTAGAGGTTATACATAAATAAACTATACCTCCGCTACTAAAAAATGTAAAATAGTGAACCACCGAATTTTCGGTTTCTGGTTTTTGGAATTTTCGTTTTTTACATTACGTATTTATTTATACATCTTGTTTTCTCCATCTCGTCTTAGGTGTGATTTTATAAACGTACTTTTAAAAAGAAGTGTTTTCGGCATTTTGTGGGTAAAACCATAGATTTAAAAGCTTTTTTTAATCCCAAGAAACACCTTAAAATTAAGCAAAATTTTACTATGATAAATTTTGATTTAATAATTTTTTTGGAGACTGAAAACCTAAATGAAACCTTAGCCTAAATCAGACAAAACTTTAATGTATTAAGTTTGTATTGATGGTTCAATTATTTATTTATGGCTTACCCCGTAAGTTTGTATGCGAGACATGATAGGATTAATTAAAATTGTGCGGTTATGACGTGTTTTTTTCTTAACGAATAAGATCACATATTTTTTTAATTCTTATTTTTTCACAAAAATATACAAAAAGTATCATATTTAATCTTTAATATTAAACCGTTTTTGTTGAAAATTTTAAATGGTTTTATTGATAAATAAATAATCGATTCAGTACTGCAAATCATCATGGTAAGCTAGGTTTTACTTGCCTATAATAAAAATAATAAGAATTATTTGAATTAAATTCTGAAAACCTTGTTTTTTCCAAATCTAAATATATTTGTTTGGGCAAGAAGCTTGTCTTTTGAAAAAGATGTTTAGAAAATCGCGAAAAGAGATGTTTAAAGGACGATCTTTCGATAATGTAGATCAAAAGACGAGCTTTTAAAAGACGCAATGTTAAAGGGCAGTATACAATCATTGGTTTGCGTCGTAACACATCGTGTTCGGCCCTGAGAAAAAAAATGTATTACACCAAAAAATAATTCCCAGCGGTTAACGAGTTATTAACAAAAATACCGCTTGATTATTTCCAATTTTGTTTTTTATACACCATTTTTCCAAATAAAAAATTTCTACTGAACGGATGTTAATAAAACTTAAGAGAAATCATGCTAGGGTACCAAAAAGCTAGAGTTTTAAATTTGGTACAATTCAAAAAAAAAATATTAAATAAGTACTGCTGTTTAAAAAAAAAATTTGTTTGTACGGTTTTAGTGTGGTTTTTTTTGTTTACTGTTATTATGGTATTATCCGATAGCTACATCAAATTTTTAGTTTCAAAATAAACTAACTACGTGTAAAAAAGACATTTCACTTCTTTAAATTTTACATTTTGTAATTATAATAATCTTCCAAAACACACTATATACCAAACACCAAACATTAGTTTTAAAATATGGTAATTTTAAAATGGTATTAATCATTTAATGTTTTTCAGAATTGAATAAAATTTAAAAATTTAAAGTTTTGGTACCATAGCATGAATTTTGTTAAGTTTTGTTAATATCCGTTCAGTAAAAATGTTTTCTTTAGAAAAATGGTATATAAAAACATTGGAAATAACCAAGCGGTATTCTTGTTAATAACTCGTTAACTGCTGGGAATTCATATTGGTGTAATACAAATTTTTTTTCAGTGTGACCTGATACATCGATTAGCTAAACAGCAATAAAAAGTACACCATGAATTAGTATACTGCACCTTTAAAGACAAAATTCCGCAAACCATAAAGCACTAGCCTTCTTACCGGATAATTTTAAACGTTAATTCTTTTACTCAAGGTATCAATTTTTAACGGTAAAAGGGTGGCGGAAAAGAAGCACCCGTGGCAAAGGCGGAAAAAAAGCACCCGTGCGCAAGACGGAAAAAAAGCACCCGAAAAAGCGCATGACAAGTATCGCACAGCGGCGTTTATTTACTACGTTATAAGTATGATATTATTACGTTATAACTTATTGTAAAGTATTACGTTATAAGTTAGTAGCATGTATGCATTAATAGTTTAATATATTTTTAGACTTTTATATTTGGTTTATAAACATAAATTTAAATTTAAAAGTATTCGCAAAGTAAATAGATGAAAAATGAAATAAAATTGATTTTGATCTGCTGGGTAATAAATGCTAGAAACGACAAACAATCTGTGTTTGCTGTAAATTTGAACTCTTCAAATTTAAACTTCAAACTCTTAATATGCGATTTTTCTATTAATAATTACAATATTATAAAATATTTGAGCAATTTTTCACACCTTCTAATTCTATTTGTTAAATTTAGCAGCTTCTTTTAGTTTATATTGGCGGTGTTAGTTTTAACATATTTACAATTATACACGGTATTCACAAAACTTTGGACCGGGTTCATTTGGACTGGGTTCGTCTGCTTTGGTCAGAAAACTGTACCGGGTCCACTTTTTGGACCGAGTTTAGTACTTAATATTGTCATCGCACGCTTTTATTAATTTGTTTTAACAAATTTTATTCAAAAACTTGTTTTAGGTGAAATACAAACAATTCGTACTTTTTTGTTGTAAAAATACACTTTTGATAATTTTTAGTCGATGTAAAAATATTGAACTCGATTTAGTTTTCCCGCTAAAACAAAAGAACCCAGTCCGAATGGATACGGTCGGAAGTTTTGAATACCAATAAAAGTTTTTCGTTTTAGTTTTTTTTTTCAATTATTATTTTGTCCAATATTGCATAACAAATATGAATTAAAGTCAACGCGTTTCAATTAATTGTACACAAAACTTTTAGTTTTTATTCAATCTTGATTTATTTTTAATTCCTTAATTTTCTAAAGTATATCCTCGTTACTACGGCAAAATTAACCACTGTCATTATAAAATACATGTGACTGTGACTCTTTCTTTAGTTAATAGGGTCTTTTTTAAATTTAAAAGAGTCACAGGCACACATATTTTATACGAACTCTGGCTCATTTTGCCGTAGTAACGACGATATTATAATCGTTAAAAAATGAATAACTTCGACGTTTGAATCAGCGGAACCTTTTAAAGCTTCTGTAACTGTATTCAGCATTTTAAATCCTACCAAGCCAGCGTTGGCAAGGTTTCGTACTGTAATTTACATGGAAAAAAGTCGCAGTTAATAGGGGCATCGACCATTGTCATAGAAATGTTTTTTTTTTCGTAAAATCAAAATAACAACGCCTGGCCTGCAGTCCCTACGATTATAATTATATAATTAAAACAACGATCGTTTTCAGAAAATTTCAGATTTTTTTTAAGATCACTATTGCAAAAATTAATAAAATAATAGCGTGAAAATCTTTAAAAAATCTGAGAAACAAGTTTTATATACAATACTGAAAACGTAATAAATAAACGCCGCTTCATGATATTTGTCATGCGCTCCTTTCGGGTGCTTTTTTTCCGCCTTTGCCACGGGTGCTTTTTT
>JASAMX010006579.1:0-27607 GCA_030248175.1 Microlaimidae sp. YZB2_3
GATGATGGCTTAACAAAAGAGACCTTCTTATTGGTAGGTAAGAGTGATTCTTGCGATTTTGGACTTCTTTAGGATCCTTTATGCGCTCGTGTGTTCTATTAATATTGTAGTTTTGTTGGCTTTCTCGATTTTTTACATCATCGCATAAAGAATTTTCAGGTATATTTGTGGATGCATTATGTTGAGTCTTGCCTAATTTTTGGCATCGATCCAGCGAACGGGAGTTAGTTCTTTTCTTTACACAAGTTATGTTTTCACTAAAGTTTTTCTCTCGCTCCGTCCGGTCTGATTGTTTTCTTTGTTTGTTTGTTTCATTATAGTGTTCTGTATGAGGTTCAATTAGCGGTTTTATTTTAGATGAGCGCTCTGTTGACTGGTTTCGTGCAGACATTTTAGGATTTTTAGTCAGAATTCCTACAAAATGTGTAGGCTATGTTGTGTTGGCTGTTGATCGGCTCTGCAGTCGGTCGAGTTGTTCCTGAAGAATAGTCAATTGAGAATTGAGCGCTTCTTCTCAATTAGAAACAGACTCATTAAGCGTGGTAGGTCAGACAACTCTTATTCGAGATTGAAATCGTACTCTTCTATTAGGACTTTGGCTATTTTTTTGTTGTTGATATCCTGGGCGACGCTCAAAAGAAGATGATCTGCTATTTGGTCTGTAGCGATTCGCTGATGGTGGCATCTCTCGTCTATACTGAGGACGACCTCGGGGTGGATTTCTGGGTTCGTTTCGACATTGATACTGGAAATGTCCAAGCCTTCCACAGTTGTAGCAGTTGGGGGCCGGTCTGTTGGAAGCTTGAGAAAACGAGCGTCTAAAATCAGGTTGGTTTCGTGATTGTTGAAATTGCTCCCGACGGGGATAGTTTGGCGCCGACAGGTATCCCTGTCCCTGATCTTGTGAAAACCTGTTTTGGCGTAAGGACTGCGATATTTCCAAGCGTTCTACCGATCGTTGTAGGTCTTTCAATTGTGTAGTCATCTCTCGGATTCTATCTTCAGAACCCCCGTTATTTTCTACCGGCATGTATGCTACCGTCGGTGACTTGGTCTTGGTTTCTTCCCTTCTGTTCGCGTCAACTGATGGAATAGAAACCGTTATTTTCGCAAGGCGTAGCTCCAATTTTTTGGCTGTTCTGACCAGTTCAGCAAAATCCGAGGTGTTTACTGTTAGCAGGTGTTTTATTAGATGCGGTTTTATATTATCCAAAAATTGATCACAAAGCATTTGATTTAAAATGCTTGTATCTCCCGTTGGATAAGCATCTGTAACAAGACGTCGTAATCGATCAGCAAAATCCTCTACCGTTTCGTCTTCCTTTTGTTTTGAATTTCTGAATTCTGTTGATTTTAAACTTTGTGTTTCAGGACTGTGAAAAGTGCTCGTAAGCAGGGAACACATGTGGTCATAGGAATTGAATTGACCGTTAGGTTGTTGGCTTAGCAGAAGGCGATAAGCTGTATCCGCTGCATCGCGCAAAAATGTGGGCAACATCAAGGCTCGGTCTGCTTCATTTAGTTTCTGGTTATCCGCCCATTTGTCAAATTCTTTCAAGAAACTAGAAAAACTGTCAGCGGGGCGTCCACGGTAGATGTCCGGTCTTCCCCAGGCTTGATCAATAACCCGTACAATAGGTTCTATTGCTGCAGGAGCTGCTGCGGCTTGATTGCTTGTGCTCATGATTGGATTTAAGAATACTTCGTTCGATCGGGTTTGTTCTGGCGTGCTAGCTGTTGTAGCTTGTCGACTCGGCGAACTTTCAGTGTCTGAGGAAGTAAGAACACTGAGAGGCAGAGGCCTAGGTGGTGTTCTCTGACGTGTCTTTGTGGTAGCTGAAGGTAAGTCACTTGTGGATCCCCGTCGTCTTCTGATTGAGGGAACGTATCTATAGCTTTCGGCTACAGTATTTCTTGAGCTTCCTTCTCCGATTTTTCGGCTGCGTAAGTTCATTCACTTATAAAGTTCAGCTGTTCGTTTGTTTTGACTGCGAATTATGATTAGGATCTTCGCAGTAAAACGTCCTTGTCTTCTTAAAAATTTCTTGGTTTTTTCTTGCTTTATGGTCACGAACGCGTGCTTTGTTTTAAACGCGTACGTTGATGTTAAATCTGAGCCGATAAAGAGAGGTTTATGGTCAGATTATAATTTCTATTTATTCTTCAGCCTATTTCTTCAATTCAAAGGCGTTCTTGCTGTTTCTCAACTGGTATGTTTGCAATTTTCTATGTGTCTTTTTTTTCAGACTTTTTCTAGGTTTTTTCAGTTGGAAGGCTTCTGACTGCCTCGGTTTCTCAACTGGTACTCTTCTATTTTCGGATCTTCTGCTAGCAGGCTTCGGTTGGAAGGCGTCCGGAAGCCTCAGATCTTCAACCGGATTTCCTCTTTTTATAGAGCTCTCTTCTTCCTAGCTGCTGTCAAACCTGGTCTCCGGGGGAAGGTCGTTGTCTGTTCGCACCTCTGGTCTCCCCAGCCGAATGTACAGCTCAGGATCTAGGAAGGCTTTTCTTCAAGAACTGGACAGGCTTTCTCCAAGAACGAACTGTCTCAAGGGGCGTTGCACTCGACCGCTGAGACAGTGGATCCACGGATCGCGCTGTTGTTGTTTGTTAGACTGGATGAACTGGCACTGGATAGTTCGGTCGCTCTGGGACGTCACCAACTGTAACGTCCCGTGTAGCTGTTGTTAGCCTGTTGTATCTGTCTTGTAAAGTTCGGGTGCTGTTGGACGTTACACAAAGTTAAACTTTTGCTGTATGTTACTGATGTCAATTGTGCGTATGACAAGAGTATACAAAGTTTCTTTATGTACACGAATATGCCCACTAGGCCCTGAGTGGGAGCACCGCCTTGTTTGTTTCTCCGTTACGGTTCCCAAGCTGGAGTTTCTTAACTTCTGTAATCTCTGTCTGACTGGCAGAGATAGTTTCGGCCTGAACGGTTATCTTCTTCCAAAAGGATCGGTCCTGGGAGTCGATGTTAGAGTAACAATCTTATATCGAGAAATTATAACTTTAATGACTCCAAGAACCGATCTTGAGCTTTTATAGCCCACTCGTCAGCCCACGCTTCCCGGGGACTTGGCAGGGATTTTACATTCCCCGCCGGTCACCAGGAACCGGGCTAGACAAGTGGGCTGAAAGCAACACCGAAACTATTTTTGCCAGACAGGCAAAAACTGTAAGTTTTTATAAACGTGATTTAAATTTATTTAAAATTATTAAAAACTTATATTTATTTTATATTTTTGAATACTACAGAAAAAAAACCCCACCCCAACACAAAAAAACCACCAAAAACAAAAACCTTAACCAAAAGTAAAAGGATTAAATAAAACTACCTTTTCACTTCTCCAGTCCAGTTTGCTAAAGTTTGATCCAGCCAAAACTCGAAGCATGGGCTCCAAGTCTGAAGCCCAGCGACACATCGGACCAGCCGAATGCATGTCTTCCTGAAATCCCACACATCTGGGATGGCATCCAACGTCAGACACTATTACTAATTAAACAAATTTCTTGTATTATCAAAAATTGTATTATTACATAATTTATTTTTACAAAATCCAATTTTTTGAATATAACTTTACAAGTTCAAGCCAATTTTATCAACGAAAAACCAACTTACATTTTGAAGGCTTGTGTCCAAAAATCCCATTGCAAAAAGCAGGCATCCTGATACTTCCTCCGATATCAGACCCGATTCCGATCACAGAACCACCGGCTGCTATTAAAGCTCCTAAAAATAAATTCTATCAAGATAAAATTAGGGGTGGTCGTGGCCAAGTCAACCACTCGTTCTTAGAAAAAAAAAATCACGTTAAAAACACGTAACGCAACTTAATAATAATTTGTTACAGTGCCATTGACAACTTTTTTTATTTTCTAGGCTTGCGTGTTTATTCTTCATTTTTCTATGACAGTGAAAGATTAGGCCTTTAATTTTAATTCAAAAAACCTAAGGTTTAGTACGATATTTAAAGTATATAAATCATTTATATACTGACAGAACTCCGCCATCGACTGCACTGTAAGGTTGGTGCCTGTCCCAAGCCAAGAGCGCCTGTTTAAATTCCAGACGTAAGGAGGAAGGTTGACAAACGGTTACTTATCGTTGTAAAACCACAGAAAAGTTCCGTACAAGACTAAACATACCTTTAGGTGTGTTTATGTCTTAGCTGCTACACTTAACTGACTCAGTCGTTAATTGGCTTTGTACAGCAGCAGCACCTATAGTACCCTCTAATATTTTTATCGGCCAAAAATTTTTAAAAATTATTTTTACTATTCAACCATCATTCAATATTCAAAATCATTAAATATATAACTAACACCCAAAGCTAATATTAATCAAGCAACTAAATTATTAAAGTGTGTTCTTTCATTAATGCTTGCCGTTTTGTTTTTGCTATTGTTTGGTAATTAAATTAGTATTTACTATTTATTTTGGTGAAGACCTGTGCACTGCCCCCGGAGTTTTATTGGGGAGGCAATTTTAAAATGAGGGGGCACCGGGGGTTACCTTTTTTGAAACGGGGGGCAATAAAACAGGCGGGGGAGGGCAAGCAGGAGAGAAAGGGAAAAAAGAAGGAAAAAAGAAAAAAAAGGTCAAAAAGGCGAAATTTTAAGTAAAAATAGGTCTAAAATGGCTTAAGAATCATTGTAATAGGCTAAAAATTGCAAAAACTTGGCGATAACGGCATTATAATAGGTCCAAAAAAGGCGTCATATTTTTGGGTACTTTTTCATTTTTGGGCAGGGGGGGGGGGGAATAAGACGGGGGGGGGGAATTCTTCAATAAAGCGGGGGGGGGGCATTTCCAGACCGTGCATAGGTCTCTTGGTATTTGCTGATTTGTCTTTGCTATTGCTTAGTAATTAGTACAATGTATTTACTAATAATGTTGTTAATTTGTGTGTGTGTGCGTGTGTGCGCGCGCGTGCGTGCGTATGCGCGTGTGTGTTTGTGTGCGCGTGCGTGCTTGGTGTGTATGTGTGTGTGCAGTGGCGTGCCCAGGGGGGGGGGACACCCCCCGAAATTTGGCGAAGCCGAATTTTTTCGTAAGGGGGGAGAATTTTTCGTAATTTTTTTCCCTTACGTTTTTTAAATTTTGGAGAGTAAAAATTTTTTCTTTAAAATTAATACGGAAACTTTCCTGATGCCTTCCAAAAACATAGTAATAGTCAAAAAAGCAAAATTTCCCCGCTACGCGGGTAGTTTAATTTGACAATTTATCTTAGTTTTTCGATTACAAATCGATTATCCCGTTCAGTAGTTAAGGTATACAGTTTAATAAAACTATTATAAACACTATTATCCTTTAATTAACGTTTTAAACACATGTTTTAAATGTGTAGGTAGGTATAAAAAACCTTGATTTTTGTTATAAGTATCATCTGGAATTAAAATTTTAGTGTATTTTAGCGCCTAAAATTAAAAAAATTTCTTCCCCGGGAGGCATTCTGCCCCCCCGGTCCCCCCTGACAAGGGGCTCGGCCCCTTGACCCCGCTGGGGGGCTCTCGCCCTCCAAACCCACTTCAGGGTTAGTATTGCCCCCCAGACCGCCCCCCTCGAAATGAAATCCTGGGCAAGCCACTGTGTGTGTGTGCGTGCGTGAGTCTGCGTGCGGGTGCCTGTGTGTGTGCTCTGCAGGCAGTAACAACTAGGTTTCTATCGATAGGTGAGAACGGTCGGGGAAGCTAGAGGAGGTGGTTACCCGAGGTAAATCGAATTTTGAATTCTAGGAGGGGGTCCCAGGGGGGTCCGAACCCCCCTAGCTTTTTAGGGGGGTCCACCCGGGGTGCGAAATGTTGAAATCTAGAGGGGGGTCAGGCATAGGTGAGCACGGTCGGGGAAGCTAGGGGGGTGATTACCCGGGGTAAATCGAATTTTGAATTCTAGTAGGGGGGTCCCAGGGGGGTCCGGACCCTCCTAGCTTTTTAGGGGGGTCGACCCAGGGTGCGAAATTTTGAAATCTAGAGGGGGGTCAGGTGGAGTCCGGTGTCCAAAGCAAAACAGTTTTAAACCATAATAACTTTAATAATTGTTCTTTTTATAAGATAATACTAGATTTTATTGAATAAAAAGCCATATTCATGTATAAAAATGGTGTAAAAGCATGAATATGTGATGAAAATTCACGTTTTTGAAAGAAAATTTAGTATAAAAAAGGTACCTAAAATTTCCCGAGGGGAGGGGGGGGTCAGATTTTAAAATCTAGAGGGGGGTTCCAAAATTTCGAGGCTAGGGGGGTGGACCCCACCCTGCCTCCCCCCTTTCTCACCTATGGGGTCAGGTGGGGTCCAGTGTCCAAAGCAAAACAATTTAAACCATAATAATTTTAATAATTGTTCTTTTTATAGGATAATACTACATTTTATTGAATAAAAAGCGATATTCTGGTATAAAAAGAGTGTAAAAGCATGAATATGTGATGAAAATTCACGTTTTTGGAAGAAAATTTAGTATAAAAAAAGTACCTAAAAATTTCTCGAGGGGGGGGGGGTCAAATTTCAATTTCTAGAGGGAGTCTGGGGTAAAAAATTCGGAAATTTGGGAGGAAGACCCCACCCTGCCCCCCTTTCTCACTTATGTTTCTATCTTATTACAATTTTGTGCACACTGTCGTTCATAGGCTATAATGATTTTATCTTTTTTATCCCTATCAAGTATTTTTTAACCTATAACCCCTACTAACCCACTACTACTACCCTACTACAACAAAAAACCTGCCACAGGTTTGGTTTTATTTATATCTATTCCCTCTTTTCTAGTAATGTATTTAGGTGTTGCTGTCAGAGAAAGATGAAGCGGTGTGCTTAAGCGACCAGCACCTCTGGCGACAGACAGCCTGCCACAAATATGCTGACAGCCAATTTTGTGAAAGATTTTGCAATAACTTGATGTGTTTTTTAAATATTAAAAAAACTTTTGTTTTTGATAATTGTTGGTGTTGTAAAAACATTAGAAATCGGAATTTCAGGGGTATCTCCACCGGCTTTAAATTTTTTGCCGCCTTTATCACTCAAATTTTGTTCCGATATAATCCTAAAATCCGCAATGCTTTCCGTCATTCATTTTAACCGCCTTCTTCCACTTGCCCATGCTTGGACCGCCTAAATATTAGGAGGAAAGGGGTCTGTAGAGAGTTTCAAAGGAAGTTTTTAGGAACACGATCTCCAAGACCTATTTTTACTTGAACAATTTTACTTACCTTCACCTCCGGAACTCCCTGCGACAATTACTCTGCTATCATAGGGGTTGGACGTTCGTCCATAAATTGTGTTGTTTGACTCCCACCACATGCATACTTCGCTAACGTTGGTGACTGCAAGGGGAATGGCCCCTGCTTTCATCATGTTTTGAACCACCACTGAAAAACAAAATAATGATGAATGAATGAAGAAAAAAATTGATGCATGGCAAATGAAATAATCTAAACAAAAATGTGAAGTTCCTTATTCAGGATTAAATCAAATTTTTTTTAAAGTTTCCATATACTACCAATAAAACCACTTTAGAAAACGTGAAGGTAGTAAAGGATTTGAGAGTTTATGTAATAATTATGTAATGAACCTCGCCAAAGACGGAATATAACTTTAATCTTTAATTTTAAATTATATTTTAACACAGGGGAAATATTAAATATTTTAATATTTGCGCGGGTGGTCCCAATCCAAAATCTAAACAACATTTGTACACATAGGTGGGCAGCCTCCCTGATTGGTTGCCGGAAAAAGGTTACCCACGAGCGAGCCAGGTAGGAAAAAGGTTACACCTTACATGCGTTCATCGTTTACGTTGTATATCATTTTTATTCACACAACAGAAATTAATTTTTAACAAAATTGCAAACGATAATAATTAAATTTAATAATAATAACATTTATTAACATTTGACGTATTTCAGGTCACACGACACATTTGTTTTTTAATGTATATTTTGCGGTGTGTTGCGTTTTCTTTCAATTTTCATTCGTTACAAAAAATTTATATTGACTAGTTTTTATAATTGTTCTTTATTTAAAAATTTCATACCAACAATAAGCTTGTGCTATTTGTATAATTTTCATTTTTTGTCAAATTATAATAAAATTTTGCAATATAAGGATTTCATGCATGGCAGAGAGGATTTCTTTGTTTTCGCGGCGCCGGTAAGATTTCCCGCTCACAAGTGTAAGAGTCCGAATCAAGCTGTGCACAGGGGACTACAGGCAGGGACGTACCCAGGGGGAGCGGGGGGGGGCGGCCCCCCCCCCCCCAATGGTCGCCAGATAGTAAAATTTGAGGGTTTTCAGAGGCTAAAAATTCAAAATTTTCTAGCGCCTCGCTAATCGCTCGGCGCCAAACTATAAAATAATTTTAGTACCCCAATTGACCCCCAAAAAACAAAAAAAATTTTCCACTTCGCTTCGCTCAGCGGTCACTTTCTATGGTATACATACATATATATCGCTATCAGGGGCGTAGCCAGGATTTCGGAAAGGGGGGGGGTTGGGTTGTACTCCTACAAATTTTTCGAATGGGGGGTTGTACTACAAACTTTTAAAATACCGTAAAAAAGACATTAAAAAAAGAGTAAAATTTTTTGCGCTTCGCGCTAGGTGATTCTTTTTGTTGTTATTTGCATTGTTTTTTTTAAGTTAAACTTGAAAAATTTCCGGTTTAAAAAGGTATAACATTAAAAATCGTGCGATAGCACGAAAAAGTTCTCTAAAATTGTCTTTGAATTTCATTAAAAACATCACTTAAATGTTGTAAGAAGGTATATAAATGTCGAGCGCTGAGCGGAGCGAAGCGCGAGGAAATTTTTTAAAATTGTTCTCTTCGGACCCCCAAATTTTTACCTCCGCCAACCCAAAAGGGGGGGGGTTGCCACCCCTACAACCTCTTCTGTCGATTTGTATAAAGTTTTAAGCAAACACGGAAAACATCCTAAAATTTTATTATTATAAAATTATCCTTGTCCCAAACAAAATTTGGAGTATATAAATAACATAATTTGTAAAAATGAATGATCAAGTGATGGTATGTTGGCAAACACGAGTTCAAATTTTTGTATTGTAACTTATTTAGTTTTTAACCTAAACAGAACACTTTTTTTACTTTTCTGGTCTTTTAGTCGTCTTAAATTTATTTAAGTCTTTAAAACAAAAGTTTTTTGCCATAAAACACTGATTTCAAAAAGTTTGAAGTTTATATTGCTTAAAAATATATATTAAACAAAAAGTCTCAAGAAAAATAGTTAAAAATAAAAGAACATCCAATTAATGGCTATCATGTTACTAAAACTTTTTAATGCAGGCAAACAATATTATAAATTTAGCCCCAGTACAAATTTGTTAGACTTAATACAAAGCCTAATCAATATTAATAAAGGAAATACGTAATGCACAATACGCCAAGTGAGGAAACTCACACGTATTATTCCTTTGTGCAGAGTAATTTACAACGTAAACAAAACGCTGGTAACCTTTTTCCTACCTGGCTCGCGCGCGCATAACGTTTTTCCGGGTAACCTTTGTCAGCGAATCCCCGAATTCGGAGGGGGGGGGGGCATACCTGACCCCCGAAATTGGGGGGTGTCCCCAAAATTTTATTTGGCGTATACCTCAAAGACCCGATTTAGTACTGGGACCCCCAAATTTTAGGGGGGTGTCCAGGGCACTCTCAAATTTTGGGGGGAGTGTCGGGTCGGCTATAATCGTGTTTTTTTTTTGGGGGGGGGGGGGGGGTTTAAAATCCCAAATTAGAGGGGTTAAAATCCGAGAAACGCAAAGTTTTTTTTTCTTAGTTTTTTTTTCTGGAGTGCATTTTACCCATATCGTTTTTCGATTTTGAAGGAAAAATAGTTAAGAAAAAACGCTAATTTTAGGTCAAAAAGTCATTTTTATTGCATTTTTGAGCTTTTTATTACCTAAAACATCTATTTTGATCTCAAAACTTCAGTTTGGAGGCGGTTAAAAGTCATTTTAAACACATTTTTTTCTTCATTTTTCCAAAATTGGGGGGTTAAGCTTTTCTACCCACCCCCACTTCTGAGTGGGGGAGGGTTAAACTCCTCTTCTCAGAATTTGGGGGGTTAACCCCCCCCGTGCGTATGGGTATAACCCCCCAACCCCCCTGCCCACCCATGTTTGTACATCTTTGATATCGCAGACCTGTGTAAGGTTGAACCATGCCCCCTCCCCCTTTCCTATTGGCGGCTGTGCCCTCTTTCCTCTTCTCCGCTTGGAAACAAAAAATACTAAAATATGATTTGCCATCAGGGGCGTAGCCAGGATTTCGGAAAGGGGGGGGTTGTACTCCATACAAATTTTTCGAAAGGGGGGGGTTGTACTCCAAATTTTCAAAATACCGTAAAAAAGACATTAAAAAACGGTTAAATTTTTTGCGCTTCGCGCTAAGTGATTCTTTTTGTTGTTATTTGCATTGTTTTTTAAGTTAAACTTGAAAAATTTCCGGTTTAAAAAGGTATAACATTAAAAATCGTGCGATAGCACGAAAAAAATTTCTAAAATTGTCTTTGAAATTTATTAAAAACATCACTTAAATGTTGTAAAAAGGTATATAAATGTCGAGCGCTGAGCGGAGCGAAGCGCGAGGAAATTTTTTAAAATTGTTCTCTTCGGACTCCCAAATTTTTACCTCCGCCAACCCAAAAGGGGGGGGGTTGCCACCCCTACAACCCCCCTGGCTACCAGACCTGTGCACTGCCCCCCCCCCCGCGATTAAAATGGGGGGGAATTCCAAAAAGGGGGGGGCACGGGGGGCAACTTTTTTGGAACGGGGGGGGCAATAAAACGGGGGGGCAAGCAGGGGGGAAAAAAAGAGAAAAAAAGGAGAAAAAAAGAAAAAAAGAAGGGAAAAGGGAAAAAAGGGACAAAAAAAGCGGAAATAAGGTAAAAATAGGTCTAAAATGGCTTAAAATACATTGAAATAGGCTAAAAACTGCAAAAAATTCGCGATGATGGCGTCATCATAGGTCAAAAATGGCGTCATATTTTTAGGGTACTTTTTCATTTTTTGGCGGGGGGGGGCAATAAAACGGGGGGGGGGCAAATCCTCCAATAAAACGGGGGGGCATTTTCAGACCGTGCACAGGTCTGGTTTGCCATCTTTTGCCTATTTTTGCAACTTATAATGTTTAAATTAGACATTGTATTAATTTACCTGCATCTTCAGTTGCTCTAATATTTCTTCTGCAAGGAATGCCTGCTGTACAGATCAGATCTAAAATAATATTTGAAATGTTACTTACACTGCAAAAAGTAAATACGACGAATCTTAAGTGCAAAGAAAAACATTTATCTAAAATACAACGTTTATTCTGTTTAAAGTTGTATACTGCATTCAACACCTTAAAAATAATTTATAATAGGTATATTAACGGATATAACCTTAATAAATTAAAAAAATCGTAAGTCAGGTAGTCCGCACTTCCGTTAAAAACTGAGAAAGAAACACGCTTATGTCATAGATGAACAAGGGGGTAGGGTGGGGTCCACCCCCCTAGCCTTGAAATTTTGCCCCCCCCCCTCTAGAAAAAAATCCACGGGGGGGCCCTCCCCCCAAATTTTTAAATTTTTTACCCCTGACCCCCCTCTAGCTAGATTTTGAAATCTGACCCCCCACCCCCTCCCCTCTCGAGAAAATTTTAAGTACTTTTTTTATACTAAATTTCCTTCCAAAAACGTGAATTTTTAACACAAATTCATGTTTTTACACTCTTTTTATACCTAAATATCGCTTTTTATTCAATAAAATGTAGTATTATCCTATAAAAAGAACAATTATTAAAGTTATTATGGTTTAAAACTGTTTTGCTTTGGACACCGGACCCCACCTAACCCCCCTCTAGGTTTCAAAATCTTCCACCCCGGGTCGACTCCCCCTAGAAAGCTAGGGGGGATTCGACCCCCTCTAGGTCCTCCCCTAGATTTTGAAATTTCATTTACCCGGGGTAAACACCCCCCCCCCAGCTTTTTGACCGTGTTCATCTATGCTTATGGTTATGCGTCGAAATGTCGGAATAAAGATTTCGTTAGCTGCCTAGCTTAAAATTGATTTATTGGTGTTAAATTCCATTAATGTACTTATTTATCCATGACGGAACCCCGAAAACCAATTAAACTAATTTATAAATCAAACCTGTGCACTGCCCCCCGGGATTTTATTGGGGGGCAATACCAATATGGGGGGGCACGGGGTGCAATTTTTTGAAAAGAGGGGGCAATAAAACGGGGGACAAGCAGGTGACAAAGAGAAAAAAGGGGGAAAAAGGGAAAACAAGAGAGAAAAAGAAGAAAACAAGGGATAAAAATGAAATTTAAGTAAAAATAGGTCTAAAATGGGTTAAAAGCATTGAATTAGGCTAAAAACTGCAAAAATTTTGCGAAGATGACGTCTTTATAGGTTAAAAATGGCGCCACAGTTTTCGGGTACTTTTTTTATTTTTGGGCAGGGGGGGGGGAGGCAAGAAAAAGGTGGTGGGAGTACAGTCACTAATATTCCGGGGGGGGGCATTTCCAGACTTTGCACAGGTCTTATAAATTATCAGTTTTTTTACAATTTTACAACTTTAAAATTCAAAATAACCCACTCCTTTCCGACAAGGGCATTGCCATTGACTTTCATGGGGAAAGGGAGGCCCAAGAAGACCCTTAAACAAGCTTTGGGGTACGTAAAACTACATTTATAAACATTTTGTAATAATCCTACACATTTTTGGAAAGGCGGGTTTAAGCCTTCTTAATTCTGGATTGTGAATGGGAGGGCCTAAACCATAAGTTTTGAAAAATTAAAGAAAAACCTTCTAAACTATCTGCAAACCAAGGTTTTGAGGTCTGAATGGGGATTTTAAAACAATAAAAATTCTAATATTGCAAAGTGCTTTTTAAACCACAATTGGTTTTTTAACTACAGGGTTTCCAGCGCTTCAGGCAAAGTGCTCTCCCTGTCTTCCCTGACCAATTTTCCAAAATTTGGCATATTCTCCCTGACTTTTTGCAAAGCTCTCCCTGACTTTTTAAAGAAGCTTTTTTAAGCATACTTAGACACTTTCCATAACATGCAATAAATATCTAACCTTGGGATTTCACTATTTTGTTAATTTTTTAGTGTATTTATTTTAGCAAAAACAAAATAAAAACATTAATAAAAAAAGGTCGCGGTTCCTCCTTTGTTCAAAAAGTCCAACAAATATCAAAAATAGAACATTTAATGTTCTATTTTCAGCGATATTACTTGATTTAGTTATTTTACTTGATCTAGATCAAAATCCTTTAAGGTAGAACTTTACAGTTTTGACCACTTGAACTAAAAGTCGCATATCATTATAAATATTAATTTTTGGCCCATAAAAGGGGGTGCTATAAAAAGTTAAGAATCTGTGCTATCCAGTGGTTATAAAAACATCATCGAAAAGTTTGTCCAGTTGGCAACAGATGTCCATGGATTCTACCTCTGAAAACAGCAATAAGGCCTTTTAAAAAAAATTGATTGGTTGTTTTTGGACGAAATTTTATAATAAATTAGGGTAATGTAGGGGGCAACTTTCAGAGGTGGTTTGGGTTCAAAATGATCTCAGGATTTTTTTTAAATTGCAAAAAAGCCTTTTTTTACAAAAATATATAGTAAAAAGAATCCTGAAGTGCATTTTTATTCGTTTATAATAAAAAAATGGTAAAAGCCTATATCTAACTATTTCCAAACTTTTGTTTAAAAATAACCTATCAATTTTTTTTTAATTTTCGTTTAATTTTCTCTTAATTGACGCCGAGAAACTACATTTTGAACCGTTCCTTTAAAAGCTCCTTTTAATTGAAAATCCCATAGGACACCGTAGCGCAGTGGTTAGTACGTCACGCTCGGATCGTCGGATACATGGGTTCGAGTAGTCGCTCGACCATATTTTTAACGCTGAAAAAAAAATTTCTTTTATTTTTTAGCTTTTTAATTTAAAAAAATGTTTTATTATTTAAGATACGCTAAATAAAAAATGGAAAAATAGAATATGTTTGGTAATAAACTTTATTAATGTTTTGTACTTTTGACATGTATTTTATTGATGTTATTTGATGATTGTGGACGATAACATTTTTTTACAGAAAAATGAATGTCAAAAATTGAATCAGCAGGTCAAACTATGTATAGTAAGATGTAATTTAAAAAGATCTGCCGTCAAAAAAAAAACTGTGAAGTTCTACCTTAAAAAACGAAAAAATACCACTTAAAATTGAAATTTCGGCTGTTTGGTTTTTGGACACCAAGGACAAAGTATAAAATTTGTTTTATAAGTGATTAAACTTAAACTAAGCGCTAAAATAAAATAAACATGGCAAAAAAGCAAAGCTCCTAGTCCGTCGTAACGCATCAGATAATTAAACATAATAAAAATGCTATTTAAATACCTTAGCAATAATAATTTCAATGATAAAAAAACAATATAACTTAGGTTGGCGAAAAATATTATTGTAAAAAATAATAAAATATTGTTGTCAAAACAGCAATGCTAACTGCTTATCTTTTTCAAATTTTAATTTATTTTCTGACAGTGGCGTGCCCAGGATTTCATTTCGGGGGCGGGCGGTTTGGGGAGGAGCAACACTAACCCTGAAGGAGGGTCTGGGGGGCAGCAGCCCCCCCAGGCAGACCTGTGCACTCCCCCCCCCCGGGGTTATAAGGGGGGGGGGCAATTCCAAAACGGAGGGGAGGGGGCCCGGGGGCCACTTTTTCGAAACGGGGGGGCAATAAAACGGGGGGGGGCCAGCAAGGGGGAAAGAAAAAAGAGAGAGAAAAGGAGAAAAAAAGAGAAAAAAAGAAGGGAAAAGGGAAAAAAGGGACAAAAAAAGCGGAAATAAGGTAAAAATAAGTCTAAAATGGCTTAAAATACATTGAAATAGGCTAAAAACTGCAAAAAATTCGCGATGATGGCGTCATCATAGGTCAAAAATGGCGTCATAATTTTAGGGTACTTTTTCATTTTTTTGGCGGGGTGGGGGGCAATAAAACAGGGGGGGCAAATCCTCCAATAAAACGGGGGGGGGGCATTTTCAGACCGTGCACAGGTCTGCCCAGGTATGGGGTGGTCTGGGGGGCGAGAGCCCCCAGCGGGGTCAAAGGACGGAGCCCCTTGTCAGGGGTTCGGGGGGGGGCAGAATGCCTCCCAGGGGAGAAAATTTTTACTTTAAGGCGCTAAAATACACTAAAAATTTTAACTCCAGATGATACTTATTACAAAAGTTTTTTTATACCTACGCATATTTAAAACATGTGTTTAAAACGTTAATTAAAGGATAATAGTGTTTAAAGTAGTTTTATTAAACTGTATACCTTAATTACTGAACGAGATAATTAATTTGTAATTGAAAAACTAAGATAAATTGTCAATTTAAACTACCTGCGTAGCGGGGAATTTTGCTTTTTTGACTATTATGCTTTTGGAAGGCATCAGGAAAGTTTCTGTATTAATATTAAAGAAAAAATTTTTTCTCTCCAAAATTTAAAAAACGTAAGGGAAAAAAATTACAAAAAATTCTCTCCCCTTACGAAAAATTACGAAACAAATCCGGCTTCGCCGGATTTCTGTGGGAGAGGAGGGCGGTCGCCCCCCCTGTGCACGCCACTGTTTTCTGATGTCTATACACTCAGATATAGCTCTAATTACAAAAGTATAAACGCATAGGTGCGTAAACTTTTAGGATTTTTTGGAGTTCATTTAAATTTTTATATTTTGATTCGTTTTGATCATTAAAAGAAATTAAAACGCTTTTAATTTGAATGATTTTAGAAACCCATTCGTTTTCCTCACTTATGCGTATATAATGCTAATATGACAATCAAACGATAAAAACGCTAGGACAAACTTTTAAAAATAATCAAATAAGCCCGCAAAAAACAATAAAAGCGATAAAAAATGAAGTTATTATTGAACTGTTGAAGAAGCAGAGACGAAACTAAAAGAGTATGTAACTGTGGCAATGTACCTAAAATAAACAAAAATTAGATTTTTACACAAATAAGGGAACAATTTTCTATATTATTTACCTTCCACTTCCACATATTTTGAAACTGAAGAGATTTAAGTGCTTGAGTTGTAAGCCTGCTTAAGCAATCTAATAATAAATTACTTATTTCAATTATCGTCAAAATAAAAATAATCATTTCATTAAAAACACTTATATAATTACTTCATGCGCGCCGTAGGCGCGAAATTTTGAGAAAAAAAATTTCAAACTTACAAAATAATATATCATAAATAAATTTAATGTTTTCAAAACGTAAAATTCTCCCTGACTTGTCAGAGCTCTCCCTGACCACTTTTTGCTCTCCCTGTCTTCTCCCTGACTTCCCCGACTTGCTGGAAACCCTGAACTAGTTTTTCCTTTGAAATAAAAAAACCCCAACCGTCTTTAAATACAATTGGTGCTACTATACTTTTTAGTGTCATTAAAGACCGCGAAACAGAGCAGCGACTGAATTACACTCATTTTAAATTTTTTTATTACAGTAACTGACTTATAGTTAGCCAGACCTTAATTTCGGTTACCGGCTGTTATTTTCGCCATGTGTAAAGTTATAAAATGAACTGCGTGCATGGTTGGATTTGGATAGTTATCTATCTAGCCATACGCAGTTCATTGCATAGCAAAAATAACAGACGGTGGTCGAAATTAAGAGTCTACCCGACTTTAAGTTAGTTACCCGACATATTTACTTTATTTTATTTTTTTTTGAAACAAAAATTAGTTTTTTATAAACTGCAACTGCAAATAAAACTTGCCTTTGACAAAAATACAATCTTTTAAGGTAAAAGGAACGCCTAAAAATGGCGCAAGATCCGATGGCGGCGCTGTTCCAGCATCAATTTGCCTAAATCAACATTTTAATAACGCAATATTCAATTTCAATAATTTAATACACTGGTGTAGGGTACATGCGAAGACTTGTGCACTCCCCCATGGGATTTTTTTGAGGGGGAAATTCCAAAATGGGGGAACGGAGGCAATTGTTTTAAAACAGAGGAAAACAATGAAACGGGAGGGGGCAAGCAGAGGAGAAGGATAAAAAACAAGAAAAAAAAGACAAAAAAGCAGAAAAATAAAACAAAAAAAGACAAAAAAATAAAACAAAAATAGGTCAAAAATGGCGTCATAATTTTCAAGTAGTTTTCTGTTTTTTAGGGGGGGGGGGGCGGAGTGGGGGCAATTCCAGACCGTACACAGGTTTTCAGGCGTCAAAGGACAAGTCATTTTTGTTGATTAGCACATTCAGCAGCAGAATCTGGCGGGGGAATAATTTAATTAACACTATTTGTATATAAATAATTATTAATGTTCTTATTTTTATAAATTGTATCTTGCAAAAAATAAGGGTTGAGTATACACCAGGGGAACCCAAACTCCGCCAATATACGAAAATATGATGCGCGCCACTTTTTGTTTTTGCTAATCTTTTGACCGCGTGAATAAAACTATAGCAAACTATATATCAGTCGACTTAGAAAAGTCAGGACACATTTTCTTTTAACCCAGTATTTTGATTTTTATTTTAATCCAAAATTTACTGTCACAAACATGGTTTTGTAGTAAAAAACAGTACTTTTGTACTCTTTTTATACATAAATGGCCTATTTTAGCATAAAAAATTCTATATTAGTGCTAAAAACTTAAATAAATGATTTAATGTGACTTTGTTTGGAAACCGGACCCCCTCTGACCCCACTCTGGATTTCGAACTGGTCTACCCCAAGTCGACCCCCCTCCTAGCGTTCAGGGGGAAAGGAAAGGCGGGCGCCCCCCCCCCAAAAAAAAAAAAAAACCCAAAAACCCCACCCCCAAAACCAAAACCGCCCCACCAGCCACCAAAATCAACAAAAAAAAAAAAAAAAAAAAAAGAAAGAAAAAAAAAAAACACACCCCCCCCAAACCCCAAGCCAAAAAAAAAAAAAAAAAAAAAAAAAAAAAAAAACAAAAAAAAAAAAAAAAAAAAAAAAAAAAAAAAAAAAAACAAAAAAAAACCCCCAAACGGAGGCCTCAAAACCTTCTACTCCCCCCCCGGGATAGCCACATCCCCTAGCTTGCCGGTCTATACTCATGTATGGGTGCTGCCCGAAGGTCAGCACGGTCCTGGGGGCTCAATGACACTCAATTATTTCGTCACCAAATAATAGACACTTAAAAGGTTTTTATCAGGTACTACAAACGCTGACATTACTCCAACAAATTGATATATATCCCGTGATATTCAGAAAAATGATTTAATTGTTTCTGATCTAAATATTTATTTAGTGGTTGTTTAATCGGATTTTAAATTAGGCTTACTCATCAATTTGTCGAGCTTGTTCTCGGGCCTTATCAAAATTATCTTGAACCACACAATTTAACCCAGGATTTACAACCAGTATTCGCTCTATGAAAGATTCGACAACTTCTAACGAGCTTAACTATAAAATAATTTAAAAATTAAAATAAGATATTATAAAACTGAAAAGTAAACATACTTACAAACAAATATTTTTAAAATCACAATAACCACTAAAAATGCAAGGGATTAAACCTTTTTTTCCTTTCTGCGGTTTTTATCGAAACAAAAAAATTTAAATTAAAAGGACTAAACTTTAAATAGAAATAAAAAAACTGCGCCAAGCCCAGCTCCAATGATTTAATAAGCACCCAATAAATCTATATGCACCAAAAATTAGTGCTGACAACTACAGTAATTGCAAAAATTATATCGCTTACCCCTTTATTATTTCTAAAACGGTAAGTTTCCACAAATTTTTAGAACAATTTTCGAAATCATCGTTATAAAATAAAGAGAACTGCACGCCAACAAAAACGGGGGGGGGGGGCAACCAAAACGGGGGGGGGCGCGGGGGGGCAACGAAACGCGAGGACGGGGGGGGGGCGAGCAGGGGGAAAAGGAGAAAAAAAGGAGAAAAAAAGAAGGGAAAAGGGAAAAAAGGGACAAAAAAAGCGGAAAAAGAAAAAAGAAAACAAAAACAGAAAACAAAAACGCAAAAAACGCGAGACAAGAAAAACAGGCCGGGGGGGGGCGACGGGGGGGCCCCCAACGGGGGGGGGCAACGTAGGTAATATAATTATGTAACATTAATAAAATTAGAAAAAAATTTGGTCACTCACCTAAAGTAAAATTTCACCTTTAGTTTAGCTAAGCAACTTTAGCGAAACCTTAAAATAGGTACTCGGTACCAAACGCTTTTATTAAAAAATTAATTAGAGAAATTCACCTGACAAATACTGATTTAAAAAATGTTTTTAGATCAATTCTGATTGGTACATTTCTATGTTGAGCTTTAAAAATTTATTAAAACATTATTTTAGATAATATAGGGTAAAGTATAGGCACAAAACGACAAGATTCAAATTTAGCTGTTAAGAAAAAATTTCAGTAAACCAATATAATAAACTACTAGTTACTTTAAAATTGCCAGAGGTTCGGAAAAAAATGATAAATTACAAAAAATTATAAATTTAATAGAGAAATCGAGATCGCCAGATCAAAATCAACCAAGAAACATGCTTTTTATCAATGTTTAGACAAGACCTATGCATTGTCCCTCAGGGTGTTATTCGGGCAATTTTAAAATGGGGGCACAAGGGGGATTTAGATCTATGCATTGTCCCTTGGGGTTTTATTTGAGGTAAATAAATTTTAAAATGGGGGGAGGAGGAAATTTTTATTAAAAAAACGTGAAGAGGGGCAATAAAACAAGAGGCAAGAAGGGAGAAAAAAAGAAAAAAAAAGAAGAAAACAGAAAAAAGAAAGAAAGGGCCAAAAAAGCAAAATTTTAGTAAAATAGGTAAAAATATGTCAAATATGTCGAAAATGGTTTAAAATGCTTTAAAATATGGAAAAAACTGCTAACATTTCGCGAAAATCGCGTCATAATATGTCAAAAATGGCGCCATAATCTTGGGTACTTTTTCATTTTTGGGTGGGGAGGGGGAAAACGGGGGGCACGCACAGCCACTATATTCATTTTGAGAGGCATCTTCAGACTGTGCACAGCACAGGTCTGAATGTTCATCCGGTAGAATTCTCAAAACTTATAGGACGCGTTTAGGTTTAGTACTTGTATTGTACTCCTGAATCAAATTAAATTTTACCTATCGTTTTTCTATTTTTTTTAATGTAAACTTAAGAACCTTCGGCATTCTTCAAGTATAACCAACTTAATTACATGGACTACTTTAAGTATAGACGAACTAACAGCTTAAATCCTTTATTTTTTAAGTACAATTAATTAAAATAAAATAGTTTTTGATAGATAGATAGATAAGATAGATAGATAGATAGATAAGCCTTTATTTTTTCCAAAACATATATCAGTAATAGTTTAAGAATAATAAAAGAAGGACAACAGTTCATGTATACATTTTACATGCAATAAGAAATATAAAAATACATACATAGGATACAAATATGTCCTACAAGCAAAAATTTTTATGAATTCAAAAATACACATTAAGTACACTGGATATAAGCAAAAAAAATAAAGGGAAGGATACACAGAGCCAAAACGGCTACTTTACATGTACCTATTAAATCTAATAAAATCATCGAAGCTAAAACTTTTTATTTGTTTTGTAAAACTTGTAAGTGACTGAGCCCTTACGATTTTTTGCGGTAAAGCATTCCAATATCTAGCTACTCTTAAAAAAATGAGTAAAAAAATTTCTTTTGTTGCTTTGTCTATTTTAATTTTTTGAGTATGATCATTTATGTTCATTTTGTGTAATCTCCCCATTTAAAAAACTGTGAAAAATTTAACTCGTTAAGGCTCTTTACAGTAGAATAACAAAGTTTAAGATCAAATGAATCCTACGTTCTTTGAGAGATTTAATATTTAAAAAGCGTAGACGTTCAATATAATTATACTTACAGTTAAGATAAGACCACACTTAGAAAAAAAATCTTTTAGTAAAGGCTCGCTGAATTTTCTCCAAAGCATCTATATCTTTTAGCAAATATGGAGACCAAACTGGAGTGCAGTACTCCAATATTGGCCTGACGTAATCCTTGTAGGCGGTCAGTAGAGCGTTAACGTTTTTGGTTTTAAAACAACGAAAAATTATGTTTGATATTTTAAACGCAGATTTTGCGATAACATTGCAGTGAAGAGATGGTTTTAGACTGTTTAAAACGTATACCCCAAGGTTTCGCGCTTTAATTTCAGTTGATAATTGAGTACCTTCAATAAAAAGAGGTAGCAGACATGTGCACTGCCCCCCCCCCCCGGGGTTAAAACGGGGGGGGGCAATTCCAAAACGGGGGGGGCAACTTTTTTGAAACGGGGGAGGGCAATAAAACGGGGGGGGGCGGAGCAGGGGGGGAAAGAAAAAAAAGAGAAAAAAAGGAGAAAAAAAGAGAAAAAAAGGGAAAAGGGAAAAAAGGGACAAAAAAAGCGGAAATAAGGTAAAAATAGGTCTAAAATGGCTTAAAATACATTGAAATAGGCTAAAAACTGCAAAAAACTCGCGATGATGGCGTCATCATAGGTCAAAAATGGCGTCATATTTTTAGGGTACTTTTTCATTTTTTGGCGGGGGGGGCAATAAAACGGGAGGGGGGGCATTTTCAGACCGTGCACAGGTCTGAGGTAGCATAGGATTGTTATAACCCATATGAACCACACTGCACTTGCTATACTTAATTGCCATTTTTTAGCCCAAAAAATAAGCTTATATACACTTTCTTGCAACGTTTGATTGTTTTCAATTTTTTTCGCATCTGGTACAGTTAACATCATCAGCAAACAGCTTGCAGGTAGGTGACGTTAGGTACTTCATCAGGCAATTTATAAAAAGTAAAAAAAGTAAAGGGCCTAAAACGGAGCCCTGAGGGACTCCAGAACTAACTTTGCTTAAATTCGAAAACTTTTTAAAAATCGTAATTTTTTGTGTTCAATTTAGCAAAAAAGCTGAAATCCAAAAAAGCAAGTCTCCACAAATACCGTAAGCTTTAAATTTAGAAATCAATTTTTGATGTGAAACAGTGTCAAAAGCTTTAAACCGTGTCAATAATTATTTTCAACAGCTTTCATCCAGTCGTTAAAAGATTCTAATAGCTGCCAGGGCCGTAACCAGGGGGGGGGGTGAGGGGAATAATCCCCCCTCAAATTCTGGGAAGGCAAAAAAATTTTTTAACGGTTTTTTAAAATAGAAAAAATTTTTTATTCCAAATCACTTTGCAATGTATTAAAGCTATCTAAAATGCATAAATAAGAGTTATTTAGGTTCCACAAAGCTGTTATTTACATAAATGGAATTATTCATAATTCAAAACATTATTGCAGTGAGTTTAAAAATATTGTATTTTTATTTTGTATAAAAATATTTGCATGAAAGGGGCAGTATCAAAGAGCAGGAAATATATGGCAGTATCAAAGAGCAAAAACTATAAAAACTTAACTAAAATTAAATAATGATTTTTTTTATTTTTAGAAAACGATTGTTCTTTTTTATTTAAAATGCTACTAAAATACCTAAAACTATTTTTATATATTTTTATTTTATTGTATTTATTAAAAAAAGACAAAATAAATCAGGATTCTGTACTTAAATTTAGCTTTCCTGGTGGCTTTTAAGAGCTTAAAATTAAAAAGTTTCTCATCCCGTGGGGCATTCTTCCCCACGGGACCCCTTCTAAGGTGGGGTAGGAAACCTTGACAAGGGGTCTGCCCCTTGACCCCGCTGGGGGCTCCCGCCTCCCAGACCTCCTTTGTGAGCACGTATAATGCACTTTCCAGAAAATCCCCCCTCAATTGTGTGAGCATGTTGATTTTTTACACAAAAATCTATGTTGAGCTTTAGTTATTAAGTTTTTGCTTTGGTTTTGATTTGGTTTTGATTTGGTTATGATAAAACTCATGAGCAAACTGAATCGTGGATTGTAGACCTTAGTTTTCCCAAAAAGCCTAAGCAAAACCTTAAAATTAAACAAAAATATAAAATTAGCTTTATTTCGAGGTTTTGCTTAGGTTGCTTAAGGAAACTAGGGTCTACAGTCCACGATTAGGTTATTTATAAGTATTCTCACAATCATTTACATGAAAAATAGGGGATTTAAAATGTTAGTTTGTCTACACTTAAATTAGTCCATGTAATTGGGTGGGTTATACTTGAAGAATGCCAAACCTTCTTGGTGAATGAATCCCGTATTTAGGTACAAGTTCCATACGTAAGTCGATTTGACCGATTTAACAGTAAATACAAGTTGTAAAACATTTTTATAGCCCAAATAGAACACGTAGACCTTATGTTGTTATTTTTGAGATTTAAACTATTGGTAAAAGGTTATGATCCAATTTATACCCTAAAAATGGCCTTTTTTAGCATGTTCAATTTATGATATTAAGAAAAAAATTTATAAAACAAACCAACAAACTAAATTAAAAACTAGAAAGAAAGAAAGAAAGTTTATTTTTAGCAATACAAATCACAAAATAAATAAATATATTAGTAAAACAATATCACACAAAGATTACCAAGTATCAATTTATACATACAGATACAATAAAAAAATAAAATATTAAATATTAAAAAAAACAATACATTGACAAAATAGGTAGGGAGACACTTTAAAAAAATGTTTTACAATAAAGTCTAAGAAATAAGATTTGTCATAATAAAACTGGAAAGTATGGGCTGTGTGCGATCCAGCAGCAACACAGCTTTATTAGTAGTGTAAGACAGACAGTTTTGATTGCTAAAAAAATTGCTCAGAAGGCTGACGCTTCTTACAAAGCTTCAGCACTAATAATGAGCAATCTGCTGGCAAGTACCCACTGAATTTTTAAAATTTATAACGAATTCCTATGTTTTAACAATGCTCAAAAGTCTGAAAAACTCAAAAACTTTAAAAAAGTGAAAATTCAAAAGTCACATGGACCACCAAAAACATGGACAAAAAACTTGTTTGACTTTAAACGCTAATTTAAACTTAGTTTTTCACCGATTTATTGTTACTAAGCCTAAGCAAAACGTAAAAATTAAACAAAATTATAATGTAATTGATTTTTATTAAAATAAGTTATTTTTTAAAAATTTTAAATTTTTTACAACTAAAATTTGGTGGGTATTTCAGACCTGTGCACGGTCTGAAAATGCCCCCACGTTAAATGGGTGGATTTGCCCCCCCCCCCCCCGTTTTATTGCCCCCCCCCCCGCCAAAAATGAAAAAGTACCCTAAAAATATGACGCCGTTTTTGACCTATGATGACGCCATTTTTGACCTATCATTTTTTTGCAGTTTTTAGCCTATTTTAATGTATGTTAAGCCATTTTAGACCTATTTTTACCTTATTTCCACTTTTTTTGTCCCTTTTTTTCCTTTTCCATTCTTTTTTACTCTTTTTTTTTCTTTCCCCCCTGCTTGCCCCCCCCCCGTTTTATTGCCCTCCCCCCCGTTTCAAAAAAAGTTGCCCCCCGTGCCTCCCCCCCTCATTTTGGAATTGTCCCCCCCCCGTTTTAACCCCGGGGGGGGCAGTGCACAGGTCTGGTATTTGGTATAAAAACGGTTGCTATAAAAATTATCATGAAAAAAATAAAACTATATTTGTAACTGCCAGACACTTAGTAATACTAAAACAATAATATTAACTTAATTAAAGACTTAATAAAAAACATTTCTTAATAACATAAATTGTACATGACAGAAAAGGGCAATTTTGGCAGTTTCTAATTTAATTTCTAATTTAATTTATAGTTACTTTTGAATCGGTCGGTTAAATTAAATTTTGGTACACTCCCCCCCCCGTATGGACCATGTATTCTAAATATGTAGACAAAAGGACAGCAACTAACAGGACCACACAAAAAACCCAAAAACCAAACAACAACAAAAAAAAACAAAACAACCACCAAAAACAACAACAAAACAACCAAACCACCACCAACCAACAAAACCAAAACAAACAAAAAAAAAAACAAAAAAACACAACAAAAAAAACAAAAAAACCAAAAAAAAAAAAACCCAACAACAAAAAAAAAAAAAAAAAAAACAACAAACCCAAAACAAAACCCAAAACAAACCAAAACCAAAAACAACCACCAAAAAACCCACCCACATAATTACCTGCTGTGAACGAATTTTGTCCGCTAAGGAACTGGCACTTTCCATCAGAACATTGTTTGAAATGCGGGACACGACACATTTTTCATAAAATAAGTTGACAAACCAAAATATCAAACGGACACAAACAAAATAAATACATGCTAATAAATAAAGTAATTTCCAAATCAATTTTTTAAATATATTCCTCATTAGTAAAACAAACTCCTCTACTGAAAAACAGTAACAAAACAAATTAAATAAAATTTTTTAAATTTGAAATTTAAATACTTACATGTCCATGTAACAAATAAGTCCATTGTTTATTAAGTCATGTAAACAATTAAAAGAGAGTAAAATCAAACGGTTACCGGAAATTTCGTCTTTTACAATACGTCTTTCAACATCTCGTCTTCTATAACTCGTCTTAAGAAAACTCGTCTTTTAAACATCTCGTCTTCGGAAAACTCGTCTTTTGGATGCGATTTTGTAAACGCACTTTTCAAAAGACAAGTTTCTCCTATTTTTTAAGATTTAAGATTTTAAGATTTTTATTTTTCTAGTAATACATCAAAAAAACAATAGAAAACACAAACACAAATGTGATTGCAACCCGGTTGAGTTACAAAAACACAGATCACAAAGTTGAGAGAAGACCTGACTGATTTAGACTAGAAAAAAAATGACTGAAGGCTTTAGAAAAGTAAAGCTCTTTATTTAATCATTATTACCATGAGTTAATTTTTCAAAGATTTTTTAAATTGGTACAATGTTTTAGAACTGACTTGATTTTCATTTAGATAATTCCATTTACTTATAACTCTACTAAAAAAACTGTATTTTCGGCAATTGACTCCTGAGTGTTCTTTTTTGAGTTTTTTTGAATGTCCTCTGCTGGGTTTGGATTAGGAACAAAATATTTCTCAGGGTTTAAATTTACAAATTGATTTAAGATTTTAAATGTTTCAAAAAAATCCATCTTTTCTCTTCTTTTCTCTAAAGTTTCTAGATTAAGTGTATTTAGTCTGTTTATATATCCAGTATCTTTTAATTTGCAAACCTTAAAAACTCGTTTAGTAAAATAACGTTGGACTTTTTCTAAAATGTATTTATCCTTACTCTCTTAACCTTGTTTGCACTTTTTTCACTAAAACATTTGTGTATTTTACAAAAACGTAACCTTCTAATAGGACAAGAAACTTGTTTGTAAATTTTACAAACTGTTTTGGAAAAATTTTAAAAAAATTGTGTCCAGTGGGAATTGAACCTTACACTTTTGCATGTAAGCCCCCGACTCTAACCACTACGCTAAATCGATCACTTGAGTATATGAGCAAATGAGGCTTTATAAACAATAGTGTTCTTTGTAAAAGTTTACGAACAATATAGCAATTTTTACCAAGGGTGATTTATTTGTACATGACTTTTTGCAAACAAAATTAAGAGAGTAGCCATATATGGATTCCAAACAACACTTGCATACTCAACAGTAGGACGCACAAAACTTTTATAAGCAATTAGATAGTTTTTAATGGATTGTTATTTGAAACATCTAAAAATTAAGTTGATTGTTTTTAAAGCTTTACTGGCTATTTTTTTAAAATGTATTGAAAACTTTAAGTCACTAGTGATGAACACACCTAAGTCTTTTACCATATTAGTTTTAGGTAGCTTCTTATTATTTAAGTAATAATCCGTTTTGTGTACTAATGTTGTAAAAAGTATTGAATTTGGATTATTTTAAGTAAAAGTAAAAGTAATTCGAAAAATTTTAATTTAAGTAAGGTAAGAGTAAAAGTAATTTGTGATTTTTTAATTTAAGTAAAGTAAAAGTAAAAGTAATTGTCAAAATTTTATTTAAGTAAAGTAAAAGTAAAAGTAAGACCAATTTTTTTAAGTAAAAGTAAGAGTAAAAGTATAATAAAAGTAATTTTGAAACGAAGAAAAACACCGGTTATCGGAGCTCCATAGCTGCGTTCTAAAGATTTTTGCTTATTTTATGTATAAATTGTCATTTTAATAACATTTTTAGTCAAAATAAATGGTTTTAGCGTATTAGCGGCTTAAAAAATTATTTTCAGCCATTCACTTTACAACAAGCTCATACGGAATCTACCCATTAAAATTACTTAAATTTTACTTAAATTAATTTAAGTATTTGCCGTGGAAAATCCGAGTAAGAGTAAAAGTAAAAGTATTTGAAATTTCAAAAGTCGAGTAAGAGTAAAAGTAAAAGTAATTGAAATTTCAAAAGTCGAGTAAAAGTAAAAGTAAAAGTAATCCAAAATCCAATACTTTTATTACTTTAAGTAAAAGTAAAAGTAACTTTTTACAACACTATTGTGTACATTTTTACAAATATTTAAATGTAGTACTTCACATTTATTTTCAGATATATTGAGCTGCCAATCTTGGGCCCATTGGGCAATTCTATTTAAATCATCTTGTAATTTAATTTGATTATCATTTGAGTCTGAGAAACTAGTATAAACCTTTGCATCATCTGCAAAAAGTCTAGAATTTCTGAATTTT
>JASAMX010006580.1:0-10968 GCA_030248175.1 Microlaimidae sp. YZB2_3
TTATCTCTTACTAATAAAAAAGTTTTTTTTTGGGACCAGGTTTTTTAATCACATCGGCCGTAGTGATGACGTCATAGAAAAACAATTTTTTTCTAACATTTTCAAAAGATAGCCAAAAGTTTGCACTATGCTTCGATATATGTTCCTTACATATTCTACCTCGCGTTATGGAGATATGACCTTTCAAAGTTCCAGTTTTGTCGCCAGTCCGCATCATTTTTGTGTGGACTATAGTTTTAGCGAATCTGCGACACGAGAGTCCCGTCAATAATGCATCTTGTTTGCGGCGAAACTGTTTAGGTGTTACCGTAATTAAACACTGGCTTTAAACTTAAATCAATTGTAAATATTGTATCAAACAAGCCGTTTGCTTCAAAAAAATAAAAGTAAAACCACAAAATAAAAGAAAAGTATAGGGTATCTGACTTAATTTCGGCCAGGGCTTAATTTCGGCCACCAATTTAGGGTGTTAGAAAATTGGCTTATTTTTAAAAGACAAAAGAACTGGCACAAAAGTAACTGGATGAATGTTGAATAAAGTGTTTTTGCAAAAGTTTTTTATTTGTGTTATTCTGCAATATCAACAATTTCATACAAAAGTTTCTTTTGTGATTTTCTGGATATTTGCTTTGTGTTTAAAGTGCATCAAATTTAGAACGAAGCATTAAATAACTCTTAACTAACTTCTATTTAAGGCTCAAAATAGTTAATTTTCATCTTTTGATATTTTCTTCAAAATCTTTTTGAAATTCGTTTAACTAACTGCGCATTTTAAGATACCGTTAATTTCGGCCACCTTAAAATTCACGTGAAAGAACCTGTTTAACACGATTTTCACCATCATATGTAGGGGAAGGGTTACATAACACATAATTTACTAGGTTGTATTAAGTTATGAATAGACCGGAAGAAATTTCTCAAAAATAATAATAGAAACACAAAAAAGTCAGGTTATTTTTTTGACAGAGGGATGCAGTCATGTAGTGAATATATTAAAAATCAATGTCAATAGGTTTCCCCCACCCAACGCACCACTCACCTCGATATAGAGTACCAATCGTTCGAAAAGTTGTGAAAGTAAATTAAAACACAGTAAAAATGTCAGGTTATTTCCTTTGGCGGAGGAATGCATTCATAAGAATTACGTAGTAATCTAACTACATACCAATTGAATATAGGCACCTTGCACTGGAACTCGGTTTATACATGAAGTATGCAATAAACATTGCGAGTCACCATAATGGATAATTACCGTAATCTCCTACTTATATTTTGTAGTATGCAGATCAACCGATCGAAATTTCGCGCGCTTTCGAGGGTTGATCTGCATACTACAAAATTATAGGAGATACGATAATTATCCATTATGGTGACTCGCTATGTTTATTGCATACTTCATGTATAAACTGAGTTCCAGTGCAAGGTTCCTATACCTCTGCGGGCTGGAGTAATTCAACTACATACCAATTGAACAGGTTTGAACTATCAATAAACCGGTAGATAATTTCTCAAAGATTATTGAAATGCAGTAAAAACTCATATAGAAGATAAAAAGTTATTTTCTTGGCGGAAGAATGCAGTCAGATAAGAAACATCAAAAGATAGGCAAAAGTTGGTGTGGAATTATGCCATTTCTTAACTTTTTTAACGTCTTGCTTATCCTTAAAGTTGATAATTTTGGGTTATGTAATCGTTTTTTTTGTGTTTTAGGCTTTTGTTTTTGTTTTTTAAACCTACCAAAGGTTTTTTAAACCTACCAAAATTTTTACCAGGCTTTCTGTAAAGTTTGCTGGCTGTAACAAAAGCCAGTTGATGTTGAAATATTTTTTTCACACCAAAAAAAAATTCAACAAAAAATACGTGTTATTAAAACTTGTGTTTATTAAGGTTTTGACATAATTATTTAAAGTGCTAATAGGCACCTTGGACTGAACTCTGTTTAAACATGAAGTATGCAATATACATAAGTGTCACCATAATGGATAATTACCGTATCTCCTACTTATCTTTCATAGTATGCAGATCAACCGATCTAAATTTCGCGCGGTTTCGGTCCGTTGATCTACATACTACGAAAGATAAGTAGGAGATACGGTAATTATCCATTAAGGTGACGCTTATGTATATTGCATACTTCATGTTTAAACCGATTTCCAGTGCAAGGTGCCTATAGCTATGAAACTTTGCAAACCGGAAAAAATTAAGTTATATGTACAAAGAACAATATCTAAGATAAATTGCCAACTTTTAAAACTATTTATTGTTCGTTTTAGCAATAAGTAGTTACAGCTAGTTTTTTCTAGGTGGCCGAAATTAATGGCACGCGCCTTAAATTCGGCCACTATAAAAACAAAGTTTAAACCCCCACTGATTTTTAAGTGTAACAGAAATTTTTAAATTTTGCACTGGAATAACAAAAATAGCTGTCATTTGGTTTTTAGACCAAATGCTCGATTAGAAGTGCCAGAAAACAATTATCCAAAAAAATGAAAAAGGTGGCCGAAATTAAGTCAGTTACCTTAATTATAATTTAGTTACAAATATTTTACGAGTGAATAATGAATTTGTTTTCAGCACTATATACTTATATTAATAAAAAGTACAATAAACCAAGTATAATATGCAAGCTGAGTATCTGAGTACGAGGATATCTTATCTTTTTGAAAAATCGTTAAATACTACTCGTCATTCTTCAATTTAAGATCATGCCTTAAATGGTGTTTTACCAACTAGGGCCTCCAAAATTTTTGCGATTTTAATATAGTTACTTCAGCCGACAATAAATTTGCTTTAAAAATCAAAGAAAGTCTATGTAGTGTGTGCATTCAAATTTACAAAATCAAAATTAATGACCAAAAACAGTTATCATTGTCGTGATAATTGTTTTTGGTCGTGACAATGTTGTCTTTTTAAAAGCTGTTTTTTAAAGTTTTTTTTTACAAACTTAAGTTTTACTTTATAGAAAATCTTTTTTTGCTTCAAAAATTATTTTTTCTTAATTAAAAACTTAAATGTATTGTAATGTTTTATATACCGTGTTTCATATATCATTTATAGATATTTAATTAGTATTATACTCATCCTTTATTACAATTTAGAATTTATTTTAGTAACTGATGATGGCATTCGTTCGAAGACGAAACGTCTTATGGCATTAATAAAAAGTCTTAAAGTCCACGTTTTAACTGTTACAGGGGCACATAAATTCTTGTTCTCAAAAACTCAATCATTACCGTCTTTATATTTAAAATCGTTTATTTGAGGGGCAGAGCTTCTGAACTCCCTTTAAATGGCCGGAGCTCGGGAGCAGAACATTACAGGGTCAGGATTATAGTTTGAACGTAAAAAAAATACTTTTACCTTCTATGGAAAAGCTCTAAGAAACAACAGTAATATTTTGTTTTAACTTGGTCAACAATGTTCAATCAAAGCTCTCAGCAGTTATGTTTAAAATGTGATTGATTTGATGTAATAAATCTTTCTGCTTTATGAATATACAGCTTAAATTTTACTGCTATGTTAGCTATAATAATTAATCAAAATTAAAGGATATGGTGTGCAAAAACGTACACTTCTAGTATGTTCTGTTTTTTTTTTTTTTAATTTCTGATTTTGTTGTTTAAAATTCTACTGAAAAAAATCGTACGTTTTGTAAAAACTACTCGATATTCAGAAAAATTAATTTATTTTACCAAAAAATTTTTGTAAACTAATTTTTTAAGCTTCTTCAAAACAATTAAGAAAGTCATAAATATGCAAATAGAAAAAGTAAAATAGATTTGCAGCTTAAAACATGTACGTTTCAAATTGTCATTTAAAGGTGGAGCTCTCTCCGTTTTAAATGGCCGGAGCTCTAGAGCATAATATTGGAATGGAAACATTACTAGTCTTGAGTTTTGGAGCTGATTTTCGAAGCACCCTTAAAGCTTCTTCTTTTTTTTATAAATTTGTCAAAAAATTTTTGTTAAACGTTACATAGTTTCAAAAATGCAGCTGAATAAAATAACTGTTTTGAAACATGCCTTAAAGGTAAATAAAATTTTAATGACTTATATTTAAGCGGCCGAAATCCGTTCGAAATAACCCAGAAATGGAACGCGATATTTTATTAGAGGAAATTATTTTCATAGTAGCAAAATTTTAATTAGGACAAAAAAGACAAATCGACAAAAATTTTAGATATTCTGATTTAAGAATGAAAACAGATGAGGTTTCAAATAAAATAGGACAAAAAAAATTGTTTGATCAAAAACCTAAATTTTTGTGATCTGATATAAATGTTTTCGTTTTAACAGTATATGGTACAAATTTGGTTATAGAAAATAAAAAAAACAATAAATCATAATTTTCATCTTTTTTATAACATAGCTGTTAGTGATATTTCCCAAAGCGTAGCTCTGCTTCTCGGAGCTCCGAAGCTTGGTCCTGGTGTTTTACTAGTTTCTTAAATAATCAAAATATAATGTTATAGATTATTATCATTGAATTAGACACATCTGGTTGACGTTGAAAAATAGTATGCAGACATAATGGGACTAATTAAAATTGTGAGGTTATGACTTTTTTATTTAAAAAACAAAAAAGAACGCAGAATTTTTTTAATTCAAATTTTTTACAAAATATAGGCACCTTGCACTGGAACCCGGTTTATACATAAAGATACAATATACATAAGCGTAACCATAATGGATAATTACCGTATCTCCCACTTATCTTTCGTAGTATGCAGATTAACCAATCAGTTGATCCGACCGATTAACTGAAATTTCACGCGCTTTCGATCGGTTGATCTACATACTACGAAAAATAAGTAGGAGATACGGTAATTATCCATTATGGTGACGCTTATGTATATTGGATACATCATGTATAAAACGAGTTTTGGTTCAAGGTGCCTATACAAAAATTAAACAACTTTAGCCCTTAAAAATTTGCATTTGGGTTTTAAATTGAGAAATTTAATAAATAACTATTAAAATGTGGGTTTTAATCTTTATTTCTAAAAAAAATTAATAGTTTTATTGTTAAGTTGTCGATTCAATGCTAGATTTTATTTGCCTATAGTTTAAATTTTTTAAACTAACATTTAAAAAAACAATAAAAATAGTCCTGAAAATGCCGGAATAAATTAAAACATAATTTTAACCTTAAATAAACTTTAAACTAGGGATGTTTCCCAGAGCGAAGCTGTGAAGCTTTGCCCTATTTTTATACTCCTTATAACTTTACAAAAAATTAAAGAGTGATGCCATAGATTATTTTGTAAATTTTTTTTATTAATTTTTTTCAAAACGTATTTAAAACGCTAGAAATAGTAGAAATAGTCTTAAAAACGTAGATCGAGTAACGGAAAATGTATTTTAAGCTCAAACAAGCTTAAAAGGGGCGGAGCTCATTTAAAGCGAAGGGAGCTCCGGAGCATGATATTGAGGGGTCGGAACACTACTGCTTTGAACACGTTAGAATTTTAAGGACCTTCAAATAGCAGGTATACTCTTTGCGTTTTGTAGTTATATATGTTTTGCCTTATAGGAATAAAAAAGAGTGGAGTTAAAAATCGTAGATATTTAAGTTAATTAAAGATCAAGTTCATTTCCCAGGTTTTCAAGTTGAGAGTAATTATATAGCGTCATAATTCTGTGAAAATCTTTTACACTAGAATAACTTCTGTTCAAATGGTAGGGTTTTGATCGTAGTGAATCGCTCATTTTAGAAATGGAACTCCCCTGCCCTAAATTGTCGAAGGTCCGTAGCAAGATTTTGCAAAGTGGTAACATCAGTAATACCAGTATTAAAAAAGATTTACTCTTTCTCAAAAGATAATCAAACGATATTTAGAAATAAATCAATTTTTGATTTATAGTCAAATAAAATCTAGCTGATCTCGATATTATCAGTATTGAATCGACTATTTAACAATAAAACCATTTAAGATTTTTAACGAAAGCGGTTTAATATGTAATAAAGATCACAACCTGTATTTTAATAATTATTTACCAAATTACTTAATTTGGAACCCAAATGAAAATTGAGTATTTTTTGTATATTTTGTAAAAAAGTGGAATTAAAAAAAAATCTGCGTTCCTAATTGTATTTTTAAACGCCATTACCGCACAATTTTAATTGCTTCCTTCATGTCTGCATTCTAATTTTCGACGTCAGCCAGATATAATTTAACCATACATAATCATGGGTAGCGCGGGAGCGCCACGGGGCGATTTAGCTCCGTGGCGCCGCGCCAACCATTATTAGAGAACGTGGGTAAATTTTGAAATTCAGAACCTTCTTCTTCTTCTTCTTCTTACTATTATTATTATTATTATTATTCCAACGCTCAATCCTTAAAAGCGATATTCCTCATTCGTTACTGATTGATCAAAAATAAACATGGGCTCATTAGAAAGAAGAAGGAATTACGCAACTTTCTTAGGAAGCACTTTTTTCATTTAGGTCCTCTTTATCGATTTATTGATCAAAATAAAAAATTTGACAAATAGACAAATAAAAAATCCCAACCGGACAATAACAGCCTTTTGGCAACAATAAGGATTGTGCAGAGCAGACAACCAACATCCCCTCATAGAAACTGCACAAAAAAAGCAGACGGGTTTTAATTGGTGGCAGAAACGGAACCAGTTCCCAGCGCCATCTGCTTCAACCGCGCGGAAAACGGCAAAAACAATAGAGTACTTTTTTAATTCTTGCATTACTGATGACAAAATTAATTCAAAGTTTTATTTATTAAACAATAATAATAAGCGTCGGTGGCGCGGGAGCGCCACGCGCCGGTAATTATCGGTGGTGCGGGGTGCCACACTGCAATTTAACCCACGGCACCGCGCCAACTATACTTAGAGAACGTGAGTAAATTTTGTAATTCATGTTTATCATCTTCTTATTATTATTATTATTTTTACTTTAAAAACTATAATTGCAATCATTGGCGCACGGCATCGCGCCAGCTTTATTTAGAGAACGTAGATAAACTTTGCCTGGAGCGCAACTGCACCGCACCAACTATAATTAAACAACGTGGGTAAATTTTGTAATTTAAATTTATCTTCTTCTTGTTATTATTTTTTATTTAAAAAATTATATCTCGGCACCGGAATGATTATAAACATATGTCATTGCGCACTTAACTATAGTTTATTAGGCTATTTTTTAATTTAATTCAAAAAAAGTGGTAGACTAGCCTTGAAAAATGCTCTAAGAATAGAGCAGGAAAAAGGGGCGATTTTTCCCCGGGCGTATGTTTAGACAGAAATGATGTGGACTAGTCTGAGATGGAGATTATGTGGACCATAGAAAGTTTGCATTTGGTTTGACCAGCTGCTCACTAAATAAAAATTTCTACCATATGATAAAAATTTCTACCATTTGAAGGTTATATTTGTATGTGTAAGAAACAACTATAAATTTGAAAAAGTGGCGATTTCGCGCTTGTCAAAGATTGCTGTGAGTATGATTTTTTCAATTGATATTTCATCAAACTAAAAAAAATGCAACAGTGTTGTGTGATTAGATCAATGTATAAACAAATCATTATCATATGGTAGAAATTTTTATTTAGTGAGCTTCTGGTCAAACCAAATGCAAACTTTCTATAGTCCACACAATCTCCATATCAGACTAAAGCTGAAGTCCTCCAGGCTGAAATTAAGGGCGTAACCGCTCTCCGCCAGGAAGAAACAAACAATAAACTTGCGAGCGAGAAAAATTAAAAAAAAGTTTTCAGCGGTTATGTAACCAATTATTATTAAGTTGCGTCATGTGTTTCTCTGCTCGTGATATTTTCTTAAAGAACGAGTGGTTACTCTACCACTCATGTATTTTCACCCTGGTAGAATTTATCTTTAGTCCACATCTTTTCTGTCTAAACATACGCCCGGGGAAAAATCGCCCCTTTTTCCTGCTCTATTCTTATAGCATTTTTCAAGGCTAGTATTGTTACTTTGAGTTATCATAACTTTTGTGAAAATCTTGGTAAAAAATAAAATTTGGAGCGGTTTCCTTTAATCATTTTAAGCTTATCAAAATTGAAAATCGTGAAAAAATTTGGGACTTAGCATATAAAACTGTATAGTATTATGTTGCCGATTTTTGCATTGCCAAAATTTATTGACTTAATGCTTGGTATCTATTAAAAAAACGTCCAAAAATACCAAATATGTTTTCCATAAATTTATTTCAGCGAATACATTAGGCTTTAAAATTGATTAGAGGACACTTTTTTTGTTATTTATGTTTGAACGGAAAAGTAAAAACGGTAATGAACTTTTTCCGGGAAACCTTAATGTAATTAAAAATCTTTTTTTTTACAATGCGTTACCTCTCTATAAAATCTCTACATGTAAGCGGTATATATACCTCTACATAAAAAGCTCGTGTCAGTTGTATGTAAGAATTGTGAATAGTGAAAATCTAACATTTTAAAGCTTAATAAGATTCGGGAAAAGCAATCAGATGATTTGATTTAACTTTTCCTGTAACTACGACAAAATGAGTCAGATTTATAGCGCAAATCAAAAGAATATAAGTTTAGAAGTGTTTTTGTGTAAACGTACATGTATAGTAAGCCTTAGACAACGTTTTATAAATAATTGCTCTTTTGATTTTTTTAGCTAATACTTTTCTTTTAATTTAAGCTAGCCAAGTTGGGGGAACTTATGTGAGTTAGAAAAGTGTATAATCTCCAATCAGTAAGTTAACTATAACTAATTTGTTAACTAAAGTCCAGGTTTATAATAGAAACAGATAAGATTTTTGTGCCATAAATGCACCTTATGCGTGTTTTTGACTTTTGTTTATTCATCTTCCTAACATCCAATATTTTGCTCTGGAGCTCTGGGGCAGGTCCACTAAACGCGTGCTGACTACATGCTATCTTAGCATGTTGTTTAAAACTCTTGTTAATGTTTTAATTTCTGGCTTTTTTCTAAAAGAATCTAACAGAACTTTTTGTTTACTTGGCACAAACTGATATTTTATGAATTTTATACATATTTGTTGTATATACAAACTATTAAAGCAATAACCCCTAGTTACGGGTTAGCACAACTCTTAACTACGGTTTAAGGCTTTGTTAAATTTTATTTCAAACAAATATGCATAAAACTTTTTAATATTAATTATTTTTTCTAAAAAAAGAGTCTTATAAGTTTTCTCAAGAAAAAACCCAGAAATTAAAAAAATTAACAAGAGTTTTAAACAACGTGCTAAGATAGCACCTAGTCAGCACGCGTTTAGTGGACCCGCCCCTGATCATTGTCCACTATCCGCCTCCCCGCTTTTTTTAACAACTAACCAACAGCATCAAAAGGAAATTTTTTATTTGTTTAACAATTGTGACTCTTTCTACTGTTGCACCCATGATTTAATTTAACTTGCGTATGAGGATGATGGATGTGCCAATAATTCTCACGTCGTGTTCTTGTTCGTTTGGATAGGAAGTCCGTTTTATCCGTCTAATTTTCGGATACAATCAATGGTAAAACCGCCTCGGTTTGAATAGTTCGTCGCTAATACGACAAAACGAGCCACTGTCATTACAAAATACACGTGACTGTGACTCATTCCGTAATTAACAGGGTATTTTTAAGTCTTAAATAAGTCACAGTCTGATGTATTTTATACGAATTGTGGCTCATTTTGCAAAAATAAACGACGAAGTATACTAGCGTTGCTTTTCGAATATTTAAACTTCCTTGATTCGAGCATATTATTTCAGGTCTTATTTTAAATCCTTTCTTTAAAGTTTGATAAATGTATAATTAAAATTATGTTTCTCGGAACTCCGAGCTCCTGAGCTCCGCACTATTATGGTACTGATTTTATGAATAATTAAAGAATAAAAGTATAAATTATTTTATCAAAAAGTTTTTGTAAACTAATTTCTTTCAAAAATTTTTTTGCTGCGGAGCTCCGAAGCTCTGTTTACATTAAATGGCCGGAGCTCCGGAGCAAAATATTGGAGGGTAGGAACATCACTATTGTATAAAGCTCATTTAAGGGTTGATAATTTTGATTAATATATGCAATTCATTTTGCCATATGAATTAATTTTGTTCGGAACTGATTTGTTTTTTTAAATTTATCAGGCACTACCATCTGCACAAAAAATATGCAACGCGTTTTTTCATTATTAACTGCATTGCAATAGGATGCTTAATGATGAGAAGAAAAAAATCGCCGTTGTAGCTAATTTTAGCGCTTATTGATTAGTGGGCAACCGTCAAAAATCAAGATTGATTTTAAGAATTGAAGCAATAAACCGCCAACAAACTGAAAAAGAGACAACAATTTTTGGTCAATTTTGGATCTCTAAGCAATTTTAAAATTATGAAAGAGAATTTCCAAAAAAAAAATATTGGTATATTTATAAAAATTCAGGAGCAATTTGTGTTATTTGCTGTTTTAAAATGTTGAGGATTCCGTGCATTTTCCGGAAATAACAACAGTATTCCCTATAGAAAGTTTTTTACTGTTAAAACTAAGCATTTTATGCAATTTCGGAATTTAACAACAATTTAATCCCAATAAGGGGTTTTAGCAGATATTCAAAGGTTCAGAATACGTTAAGTTATTTATTTTCGACTAAACCAAGAATGTAAAGCCAAAGAAAGTATATTGAACTGAATTGAAAGACTTTACTTGCCAACAAAATAATAACACGTCAACTTTCTACAACTGTCGACTACAACTACAACTGTCAATAAAAACATAAAACACGAAAAACATACATGTAAAAACAATAAACGGCAATTGGGCAGGTAAAGGTTTTTGGAAAAACGCTAATTTACCTACCTAAAAAACTTCTAAAACTATTTTATTAAATAAAAATACAACTTAGTAAGTTTAATAGACTTTGCAAAAATTAGATATATGAATTGACGTTGTTTAATAGTGATTTAAACAGTGTCAAGCTTTTTGCTTCAACTAGTTGTTTCGGTAATGTATTCCAAACTT
>JASAMX010006582.1:0-18892 GCA_030248175.1 Microlaimidae sp. YZB2_3
CTCTAAAAAAGGGTCAATACAAAAAAAACCTGACACAAAAAAAACTCAATGGAGAGTCAAAATAAACTTCTCAATCAAATATGAATTAGTTTACTATAAACTGAAAATAATGTTTGTTTAAAGTCACTGCGTTTATATATTTAATACGCAGTTTCAATGCAACATTTTTATAATTTTACAATTGTCGAAATCATGGTAAAAAGGCAATCTTTGAATTTTTGACACATCGTATATTTTTAAATTAGTTTCTTAAAAAAAATGCCCTTATAAATTTTCTACTGCTCCTTTGAAGAATCAGCTCTAAGACGTTATAAGAAGTATAACCTTCACATGACACACGATCAGCTGCCATTGTGTAACCTTCCAAGCAAACGCAGTCTGCACTTCCCTCCAAGTTCCTGCACTGCTGATTCAAACCGCACAGTAAGTCCGCATCTTCACATTCATTGATATCTACAAAATTTAGTCGCTCAAAAGGAAATAATAATTGTAATTGTAAATAAGGGTTTTATTCTTTTGCTCCACTTCTTACTTCTCGTTTTCTATAGACCAGTTCTGAATGAGGGTTTTTTTAGTGCAGGGAGAGAGGGTACAGTACATGACAATCAGCGACAATCTTACGTAGAGGGAAAACTGAGAAACAGCAAGCGACTAGTATTTTACGGTTTCAAATATTTTGAATAATGATTGGTTTAAAATCTCGATCCCTTTTTTTCAAAATTTCCTAAATACTTCTTCATATTAGAAATGTAAAATTACTTTTTGCGCGCTTGGTTTCCACTTTTCTAATGTTTCAATTACAAAAATGCTTCCATTTTAGAGTTTGGAATGGACTTTTTAAAATTATTTTTTTATTTTTGAATGGTTTTACAACCAAAACATTAAAACTTATGTAGGTTTAAAATTAGTCTTAAAGTACAAATTTCAACTTAATTTTTGGTAATTTTAAATCATTGTTCACGTAAATACTATTTTAGTGATGATTTCTAACTGATGCGATGTTAAATAAAAATTCAAAATTTATATAGCACAAATTGATGTATTAAAGCACTTCAACCTAGTGAAAAACATCATTGTGTAGCAACTTTAATTAAGTATGGGTTTAAGGCCTCTCTGGACAGATTTCTTAATATGGAAAATTGCGATTTTTGGCATACGAGATCTCGCGAAAAACAGAAATGTTTCCATAAAAATTAATACGGTTGTTAAAAAAGCAGAAATACCGCGATTATAAAGTAGTTAAAATAATTGATATTAAAAAATCAATTTGCAACGAAATTTTTTAAAACCCTTAAAAATACTCACTACTCAGTATTTATTAAAAAAATATCTCTAACAAAAAGTAACCGTTACCCTTTTACACGTACGTAAAAAGTAATGGAAATATTTTTGTAATTATGGTTTATTATACGATTTTCCGCAAAAAATGGTAATTAATTTCTTCAAAATTTCGGCGAAACGTGGATTTAATTTAATTTGGTGAAATTTAAAGCTCCAAATAGTATTTTTTTTATTGAGATATATGATTTTTAAACTACCATAATTTATCTCGTGCTGTTAATCTGTTGTGTGTGCATATTGCAGATTTAATAAAGGCCGTGGATTTATAAATCTTTTTTAGATAAGTTAAGCAGATGGCTATGTGGCGCAGTCGGGTAGAGCCACTGTTAAAAGTTTTAAGGTCGAGGGATCAATTCCCACTGTGAACATATTTTCATTCACATTTTTTAATTAATATTAATATTTATTTTAGATTTATTATAATTTTTTCAATGAATCGAAACAAAAAAAAATATTTAAACCGCATTTGTTTCCTACTTTTTGCCACTCATTCGATTTTTTGCTGTTGGGATACTTTAAAATATTAGAATGTTCTATAATTACAATAAATAATAAAATACATTTTATGTTAGCAAAAGATTAATTTTTGTTCTGTATTTTAACTAGTTTTTTTTATTGAACGCTGTGAAGTGAAAACTGTCGGAGAATCCTTAAACTAAAGAAACTAAGAAAACTACGATTTTTTAAAATTTTATTTTTTCTTTTTGTACCCTCTATTGTAGAATAAAAAACGCTTATTCAGAACTAGTCTATTAATTGTTTGCTTATTTAACTAATATAAAACATGTTTTAATGAAGTGCACCAGTACTAGAACGTTAGTATCAAAATTTACTGCTAGTACTTACTGTATTGTTGTGAAATTATTTATTCATAATCAAGTACGTAATAGTATTCTTTGGCGAGTAATTGTTTATCAGTAAAGTTGAACAAACGTAATTGATCAGCCAATCTTAGGTTTAGTAATATGAAAAAAACTTTGATAAAATAACACAAACAATAAAAAAACATTTTTTTTCATAAATCAAAATCAGGGTATAATAATTGAATGATTTTTTAAGCTCAATAAACATAAATAAAACTGTATTTTTATTTTTATTATTTTTATTATCGTGGTCCTCAATCTAGACGTTAATTTAAGTTTATTTTACTAGCTAAATTTTTGTAAATAAAACGTATAATCAGTAGTAGGTGTTTATTAAAGACAAAGTTATACCATTACAAAAAAACAGACTGTAGTTTTTTTTTATTTCAAATGTCTTATTACCGGTGCATGGACCTTCGATTCCTTCTCTTTCATAACCGCTGTCACATTCACAACTGAACGATCCAGGCCTATTGACACAATAGGTGTTTTCTGGACACTCAGTATTTGGATTTTCACATTCGTTAATATCTACAGAAAGAAGTATTCATTGATTATTGATAAAAAGAAGTATTCATTCATGCACCAAAAAATTGCAGTTGAAAATAAATTACCACAAACCATTTTGTTTTAATATCAATTATAAACTTAGAGTTAGAAAAAATCAAGTAATGTTAGAAAAAAGGAACATAATTACACATATTTTTTATATCAAAATGTACCTTCACAGTCTGCGCCCTCATTAGCTCTGGCATACCCTTGAGCACAGTTGCAAACATATGCTTGATCTGTATTAACACAAACCTCATTTGCTTCACAAATAGCACTGCCCTCCACACACTCATCAAGATCTAAATAACAAATCTAAAATATTTTTATTAAAATTAGCCAACTGCTTTACTTTTTCATTGAAACGTGGCATTGTTATAATGAATTATCGCTTAATATAGACATTAGAAATGTAGCTTTAATACGTGTAAAATACGCAAAAGTTAAATACTTAATTAAAAGTGTTTGACACATTTATGTGAAGAATTTTATAAAGAGACGCAAGCACAAAACGATGCATTCAAGGAATTGCACGAATGAATGCATGCATGATTTTTCAACTGTGCAGACACGTTGACTTATGTCAAACAAAATATAAAATCATTAGTGTAAAAATATAAATTGTATACAAGTAATACATAAAAGTGTATAAATATCAAAAGCAAAATAAAAAAAATAAAAAAAAATTGAGTATAAAATAAATTAATGCCTGCGCATTCTCCTTGATCATCAGCTTTATTAAACTCGTTACACATGCAGGTGTAGCCACCGTTTAAATTCTGGCAGATTTCCCTATCATTACAAGCGTGAGTTTCCTCTTCACATTCATTAACATCTAAATCAAAAAATAATCGTTAACAATAACGTACATAAATTTTTATGACAATCAAATATATATTTTTCAAAAATATTGCTTTTTTAAGCTTACCTTCACAACCACTATCTTCCGCTGACTTGTAGAAAGGCAGCCTACACTCACAAACAAACCCCTCCTCTTTATCAACACAGATTTCACTTTCTTCATCACAGTTACTTGAGTCACACCTTTGAATTTCTAAAAAAAAACAAAATTACAATTACAGGTTTTTTGTTACAGTTTATAAGCTTAAAAAATATGAATATGAAAGTTTTGAAAAAAGTAAAATGATCAATTATTAACCTGAATGAAAATGTCTAACCATACGCCCAAGAGGAAACCACCCATTATCCTGTTTTTTTTTGTTTTTTTTTATAGCTGAAGCGGGCCGGTGTCGTAGAATAGATCTTCCCCCATTACAGATCTTCCCCCCGGAAGATTTATTCTGGTTCACGCCAGAACAGATCTTCCCCCCTCAGAATATTTATTCCCCCCTGTGTTAAAGCATACAGCAAAAATTTGCATAAAATTCTTAGCATATAGTAAGATTTATTCTGTGTTCAATTAATACCTTCCTCCCTTGTTATAAATCATGTAACAATTATTTGCATTATTAAAACAACATTTTTTTTTGTTTTTTGCCTCATTTCGTTTTTCTTCTAAGAAAAGTTTACATAAAAAGATACACCGGTTTTATAATTAATAATTTAATAAACACAAAAAAGATTTATTCTAATCAAACATTTGGCATATGTTCAATATTTTTAAAAAACCTGCCTTTTTTAAGTTACACCTTTTGATGTTTTTACGGAAAATTAGGATTTCGATCCTATAAAGCTAAAATGTGAACCCGAGACAAACTAAGCAGAAAACTTAAATTCAAAATATCAACCTTTTAAATATTAAGCAACATATTATGAAAAAAGTTAGAACTCGTAGGAAAGTTTGGCGGCGCAAGAAAAAATATACATTCTGCATATCTTTCGGAAAATATCACTTCCTGATGAAAAGACAAAAACTTTTTTCCTAAGCCTAAGCAAAACCTAAAAATCAATCTAAACAACCAAAAAATTAACAACTTTAAACCTGTTTAATGCTAAATTAACTGCTGAACATGAAGAAGATTTTTTTGTTTTCGTATTGACTTTAAAAAAAAACTAAAAAATTATGGATACTGATAATCTAATTTTTAATTCTTCTTATTTTCAATTTTTGTCTATATTATGTTTTATAAGAAGCAAAAACTGAAAAGGTAAATAAGGAACCAAATACTGATCGAAAAGAAATTAAACTGGTGTTATTTTTGCGTTTATATGTGATCTTTTTTATTATACTTTGTCTTAAAATTTAATAAACTTAAAGAAAAAAGCCTTTTCACTATATTAATTTCTTAAAAAAATATTCAGTTTATTTAATTATGGCATATTTTTTTACATACTCAAACAAACGAACAAATGCAAACGTATTTTCTCACCCTCCTAAAACCAACTAAATAATACTTAATCATTAATGTCAATGCTCAACTGTTTTTTTAGTTTAACAACAATTAAAGCTAAAGTTGATTTATAAAAAGACAAAAACAAAACTATTTTTTTAAATGTAACATTTTAACCTTCTGTGTTAAAAATTATGTTTTTTAAATTTTGCCAACAAATTCTCGCGTATCATTTTTTAAATTTATGCAAATTTTTCTCCTTAGGGGAAAGATTTATTCTGGTGTTCTAACCAGAATAGATCTTCCGGGGGGAATAACTATTCTGAGAGGGGAAGATTATTCTGGCGTAAATTAGAATAAATCTTCCGGGGGGAATATCTTATTTATAGCTACTAGAAGAAATCTTCCGGGAAGATCTATTCTAGAGCGCACTAGAATAAATCTTCCGGGGGAAGAAATAGGGGGAAGATACCCGGCGATGGATATTCCATATTGCCGCCTAATACCCTATATCAGCACTGTTATTGATGTAGAATTTTAGTCAAAGGCCCCACCCCTATCAGGGGATTTTAGGGAGCAGATGTGAGTTTTACATTTTTGTATGACAATACTATATAATAATAATTAATATTGAAAAGAAAATAACCAAAAAAACAAAATTGTAAACTAAGGTAAACTAAATAATAATATGATAGTTAGATAGCATAAAAAAGATAAAAGAAATAGAGGCAAAAGGACATATATATATATATATATATATATATATATATATATATATATATATATATATATATATATATATATATATATATATATATATATATATATATATATATATATATATATATATATATATATATATATATATATATATATATATATATATATATATATATATATATATATATAAGTGTAAGCTGAGAGTAACATGATGTACCAAATGTAAAAGCACAATTTATTTTTTCTATCCCACATCAACTTTTGGTCGGAATGCACCTTACCATGGGAAGAAGGCTTATCTTTTGGTTGCACAACAATGTATGAAAAGATAAGCTATTTATAGAGCATTTTATGGCTAGTTTACCAGCTTTTCAAGTTAAAGAAGCAAAGTCTCATTTAGAGCATAGCATAACTTTCTACTGGTGTTCAATTATTAATTTGAATTTTGAGTTTAAATAATCATGGCTGACGTAATTTTGTATGTTTTTCATCGCATGGCGTTCGAGTTTCAAGTTTTTAAAGAGTTGACGATAATATTAGTGAATAAAAAAAAGAAAAATAAGAATAAGACGATGAATGAACTTCAAATTTACATAAGGCTGGTTCACACCGACAGATAGCGGATAGCAGATAGCAGATAGCTGATACATAGTACGTTCACACCGGAATTGCTTCGGATAGCGGGTTGCAGATAGCAAATAGCGGATAGTAAATAGCAGATAGTACGTTCACACCGGAGTAAAAAATGGCCTCAGATAGCGGATAGCAGATCGCAGATAGCAGATAACACGTTCACACCGGAATTGCCTCGGATAGCGGATAGCAGGTACTAGATAGCAAACAGTACGTTCACACCAGAGTAAAAAATGGCCTCAGATAGCGAATAAGGCGAGTTGCTGCATGCAACAACTCTGTACTGCTGGCAAGCCAAATTAAAGATATTTGTTCTTTTTTTTTGCTTAAATCATGTCTTTTCTTGATTTTACAAAAATATTTTTATAAATTTGGATTGTTTAAAGTAAAATATTTTTTGAAGTATTTTGTGAAATATTTTTTTAGGAATTCAGTTGATTTCATCAAAACCAATGGTTTTTAAAAAGGTTACAAAAAGCTACAAGGTATTTTTTTCATTTATGTATTGGGTAGGGGTAAAAAATATATTTAATTAGTATTTAAATACTAAATATATATTACTTTTTTAGGGGTAAGTATTTATTTAAAAGTATCGATACTATTTTGAAAAGGTCGGTATTTTATTGGTATTGTATTCAAATTTTTAAAAAGTATAAAATATTTTGGAGTACTCAAATACTTAAATATTTACATACAGCAAAAATTTGCATAAAATTCTTAACAGAGAGGGGAAGATTTATTCTGGTGTTCACTCTAGAATAAATCTTCCCCCTTGTTATAAATCATGTAACAAATATTTGAATATTAAAAACAACATCCTTTTTTTGTTTTTTGTGTCATTTCGTTTTTTTTTTTAATAAAAAAATTCATAAAAAATACTCGAGGTTTCAGATCAAAGAATTGGTAATAAACACAAAAAAATAAATTTTATTCTAATCAAACATTTGAGATGTCCGAAATATTTTTAAAAAACTTGCTGTTTTTAAATTAACACCTTTTGAATGTTTTACTTAAAATTAGGATTTCGATCCTATAAAGCTAAAATGTGAACCCTAAGCAGAAAACTTAAATTCAAAATATTAACCGTTTAAAATATTAAGCAACATATTATGAAAAAAGTTAGAACTCGTACAATGTAGGAAAGTTTGACAGCGCCAGAAAAAATACATTCTGCATATCTTCGGAAAATATCACTTCCTGATTAAAGACAAAAAAACTTTTTTCCTAAGCCTAAGCAAAACCTAAAAATCAACCTAAACAACCAAAAAAATAACAATTTTAAACCTGTTTAATGTTGAATTAGCTGCTGAACATGAAGATGATTTTTTTTTTTGTTTTCGTATTGACTTTTAAATAAAAAAAAACTAAAAACCTATGAATACTCATAATAATCTAATTTTTATTTCTTCTTATTTCAATTTTTGTCTATATATTATGTTTTATAAGAAGCAAAAACTGAAAGGTAAATAATGAATCAAATACTGATCGAAAAGAAATTAAACCGATGTCATTTTTTCATGTCTTTTTTTATTATACTTTGTCTTAAAAATTTATAAACTTAAAAAAAGCCTTTTCACAATATTAATTTTCTTAAAAAAATATTCAGTTTATTTAATTATGGCATATTTTTTTACATACTCAAACAAACGAACTAATGCAAACGTATTTTTCATCTCCGAAAACCAACCATAGGTGTTTTTGGTCGGGTCCGCTAGGGGGGGAGTCCACCCCCGGGTGGAAGGCCAAAATTTTTTAGGGGGGGGGGGGGGTGTCCAGGGGGGTCCGGACCACCCTGGCGTTTTAGGGGGGGGGCGTCCCCCGGTGCGAGATTTCAAATTTAGGTGGTGGGGGTCAGGGGGGTCTAATTTTTTATAAAAATTTTTTTTACTTAATATTTTAAGTGTTTTTAGGTATAATATTGAATTTTTTGTATTAAAACAGACTATTTAGGCCTAAAAAGTGTATTTAAACACTGTTTTTACTAAAGACCCTTGTATTTGACAGTAAATAAAAAAATATAATTCCAATTTGGTCGGGAGGGGGGGGAGGGGGGTCAGACACGCTAGGGGGGGTCAGGCCGGACCGCTCTCGAGCTTTGTGGGGGGGGGGGGGGGCCCCTGAATTTTTTCTATGGGGGGGTCCAAAAATTTGGCTCTAGGGGGGGGGGGGGGGGGTGCACCCCTCTGTCCCCCCCCCCCCAAAAACACCTATGAAACCAACTAAATAATACTTAATTATTAATGTCAATACTCAATTGTGTTTTGAATTAACAACAACTAAAGCTAAAGTTAATTTATATAAAAATACAAAAAACAAACTATTTTTTTTCTAAATGTAACATTTTAACCTTCTGTGTTAAAAATTATGTTTTTAAAATTTGCCCTAACAAATTCTCGCGTATCATTTTTGAAATTTATGCAAATTTTTGAGGGGGGAAGATTTATTCTGGTGTTTGAACCAGAATAGATCTTCCGGGGGGAATAAATATTCTGAGGGGGGAAGATCTATTCTGGCGTAAATCAGAATAAATCTTCCGGGGGGAAGATCTATTCTAGAGCGCACCAGAATAAATATTCCGGGGGGAAGATCTATTCTAGAGCGCACTAGAATAAATCTTCCGGGGGGAAGAAAAATAGGGGGGAAGATCTATTCTGCGACACCGGATCCAAAATCACGGATCCGGTCGGGTCCTATAATTTATTTGATGACCAAACCGTAAATTGAAATAATAAACTCTTTCGATTATTAATTTTATATAGTGTTTTACCCATTTTGAAGAGTTTTAGTATTAAAATTACAAACATGCCGCTGAAAATACGATGGTTTCGATTTTTGTATTGATGGAACACGTAAGACAATCAAAAGCTATATTAGACAACAAAAACAACTTAAATTAAAAAAAATAGTAGCAACATCTATGCTTTAATGTTTACTTTTGATAGAACTATAATAAATTTATTCATATTAATATGTGCAGTTTTTTGTACGCCGTATTTTACTTGTATGTAATTACTATTTTCAGCAATTGGATCAAAAAGCGGTCAAAAGAGTATTAATCTTCTCACATATTAAACGTTACACCGTTTCTCGTTAAATTTACTGGAGAGACCGGCTTTATTAGGGTTTCCGACTTCTGAAACATCACTATAACCGTAATTGCAACTTCTCTCGTGCGAAGAATGGAGGCTCTCGTCCGCGAGGCCCTCCAGTGCTCCACGCTAAGCAAATTCGGACGCGGAGGGGGCGGCTGTATCAACGAGGGTCAGGGCTATGTCGCCGACAATAATAAAATCTTCGTAAAGAGAAATTCCAAAGACAAGGTGGGTAGGTTATTTTTTGGGAAAAAATGACTCATTGGAAATACTCGGATTTTTTTGAAGGTATTTTAGGTTTCTGGAGCAGTAAAAAAACCTTCAGACAGGTTATTACAATTGCGACAACTTGCCTCTTTCAAAAAAAAATCGAACAAAAAAAATATGACATTTTATCACCAGTAAGGCTAAGATTGCGATCTTTACGCCATAAAAGAGTTTTTTTTTAAATTTTAGCTTTGGAATGGTTTTTAGCTATTTTTGTAACCTAGATTTTGCATAATATTTTTTGAGCGAAATGAAAAAAAAACTTTTAGCAATGCTTAAATTTTTGAAACAAAATGTATTGGCACCTTGCACTGAAACTGGTTACACACATAGAGCATGCAAACACTAACATTGTTGCCTGTGCGGAAAATACCCTAGGTAATGAGACAATTTTTTTAAAGGAAAGAAGCGGTAAAAAGAAGACGGAATAAAACCGGAGATTAAAAAATACCCTAACTTTTCTTTAAATAAAACAACTTTTAATAAAAACAAACAAACAACTAATATATATATATAATTAATATTAATTTAAAATGTAAGAATCTAAACGGTAAAGCATAAATTTTGTTATAAAATGTATATCCTTCCTTAAATTATAATCCCACATTACTACCCCAATACAGCCCCGTGCCCCGTCCTCGGCAACCAACGCTGCATATCGAACTTTTTTGATGCGGCAAAATGAAATGGGGGGTAATGCGGGAGTATAATTTAAAGGGAGATATACATTTTATTACCAAAGTTTTTGCTATACCGTTTAGATTATTACATTTTAAATTAGGTCTTTTTATATCTCCGGTTTTATTTCGCCTTCTTTTCAACGCTCCCTTTCCTTAAAAAATTTGCCTCATTAGGGTATTTTCCGCACTGGCAACGCAAGTGATTGCATACTCTATGTGTGTAACCAGTTTCAGAGCAAGGTGTCATTATTTTTTTTAGTACTTAGCATTTTATTTCGTTGCGGTACTGTGGACCCATAATTTAGTTTTTTCAAAGATATTGCAAGATAAGATCGCCTAACCCGGCACATTTCATTTTACGCAATAAACCTTTTCATATTTAGGATATTATTATAATTATATTAGTCAATATTTGTACATTTCAGGCAAAGCAAATGTTTGATGGGGAGTTCGCTTCGTTAAAAGAAATGGATGCAACAAATACTATTAAAGTGCCACGACCTATTAAAGTAGGCTTACAAGATTTTTTATACGATTTATAAAGGCTTAAAAATCTTGTTTCTGTATTATTAAACTAATATCAAAACTTTAAGCAACCTACTAACAGTGTGTTAAAATTAAACTAATATTAAAGTTAAATTCGATTAGATATATTAAGTGTTGCCAAATTGTTTTGATTTGACGAGTTTCCTCATGAAACCCTCTTTTATTCCTTGAACAAATAAGCCATTTTTGTTTTGTTTTTAGGTAAAATAAGCTGGTATTTCAAAGTCTAATAAATAAATAAAGCTATAATAATAACAAAGTCAGTATGTTTATAAAGATAAAAAACTAATAATAAATTTAGCTTATTTTGAATAAATGAATCCTAAGTAAGTTATAAGAGTATACAACTTGTAAGTAGGTACTAAAATTATTCCTTGATGTAGGAAATTTTTATTTACAATTAAAAACTAGTTTTACAAGCACATCAATTTTTAATGTTTTAATTTTTAAGAATACTAATTTTATCTAATAACAAAATTAGTATTAGGAACCTCACACATACACACACACGGCATGCAATTTTTAAAGCAAAATGAATGTTCTAAAATGACTAAAAACGTACTCATAAAAATAATACAATCATAAAATAAAAAATATTTTAGAACAAGACAAACCGTTTGTTGCATGATTTTAAAAACTTAATGTCTGGTGTGAACCTAAAGAAGTTAAAAAAAGTTAATAAAACTCAGTTAAAAATTATTTTTCGTTAGAAGGTCTTTTGAAAGTTTTGTTTGTTACAATTTTAATTTTGATATAAGAATTAACGACGACTTAATTATTATGTTAAAAATCGTGTGATGATTCTAGGTGATTGCCAATCCTGAAGGAGGCGCCCTATTAGTTACGGACTATATCAATATGACAAGTGGCAGTCGTTATGAGGTGGAATTTGGAACTCAACTTGCACAGTAAGATTAGCAACAGCATTATCTGTTTTTAAGTCTCTGTTTTTAATTTTTAAACGAAAAAACTAATTGAGCCATAATGGTCTTTTGTAAAAGTTGACGAATTTAATATTTGCATTAAAAACAGCGCTTTTCAATTGAGATCAAGCGCGATTACATGCCATTTGTTGTAATTATCTACCTAACCCGGTAAAGGTGGGTCTCCAAGCTGCCGCCGGAGGCATAAAAACAGGTAAGAGGCAGCAAAGATTTCCTCAGAGACAGAGTGGAAGCAGGTAGGACAGGCAGTCACAGCAAAAATATATATTAGACGCAGTTAGTAGAGGCAGTCAAAACTGCCTTGGAGGCGGGCATGTGGTACTGCCTCGTATGTCAAAAGATGTACATGTTAGAAGTTTGTAGGAGCCAGCTAATTTTATAATGGAGGCAGGAAGGAGGCAAAAAAAATTTTTAATAGAGGCAAGTAGTAGGAGGTAGATAAAAACCGAATTTTCCCATAAGACACATTGTACCTACCGAGCTAAGCAACTAAAAGCAAGCATAGGCGTGAGGAGTTTAGCAATTAATTCCTACCTCGCACTTTCTCTGCTAATAAGCCGCCTAAAGCGTTGTTAACTTCAAAAAAGAAAAAAAAATTGATTATGATTAACTGACATTGTGATTCATATTTTTCTATTCAGCGAATGAAACTTGTTGATGGACTAAAAAAAAAAGTCTACTAATAACCAGTGCAAAAGTTAAACATTATCTAGGGATTATTATATTTTGTGAAATGGTGGGATATCTTCGTTTTTATTTTATAGGCCAAAGAAAAGTATTAGCCCAGCCGACGTCATAATATAATTCACGACAAATATTATAATATTAGTTTCTTGCAAATTTTCGCTTCTCTTCAAATACTATTTGACGAAAGCAACTAAAAATAAAAAGAACCATTAATGTTTGAATTTCACGTAAAGTGCATTCGCAAGAGTTCTTTAATTGTTTGGTTGGAAAACCGCACAGAAAATGTTGAACGGACTATTCATCATACTGAACGATCAATCAGCTGCGCGTGACGCACGCTTATGCAAATTAAACGACACTGTATGCAAACTATTACTTATGTGCGTGGGATTTATCCATTATTTATTATAATTTTAGAATGCACCTGTACAATTCTGAAATTTTAAAATAAATCCACGCACATAAGTAATAGTTTGCATACAGTGTCGTTTAATTTGCATAAGCATACGTAGCGCGCAGCTAATTGGTCCACTATGATGAATAGTGGTTCAACATTTTCTGTGGTTACAACCAAACAATCAATTATAAAATGCACTTTCTGAAATTCAAACATTAATGGTTCTTTTTTATTTTTAGTTGCTTTCGTCAAATAGTGTAAAACGAAAAAATTTGCAACTTAATCTATAATATTTGTCGTGAATTATATTATGACGTCGGCTGGGCTAATACTTTTTCTTGCCCGTATAAAATAAAACGAAGAATTATTGCGGCCATTTGACAAAATATAATAATCCTAGACTACACTGGTTATTAGTAGACTTTTTTTTCACCATCCAAAGATTTCCCATTCGCTGAATAAAAATATGAATCACAATGTCAGTTAATCATAATCAATTTTTCTTTTTTGAAGTTAACGACACTTTCCACATTTTTCACCAAGAAGTGCGAGGTGTAAATTGCTAAACTCCTCACGCATGCTTTTAGGTATTTTGGCTCGGTAGGGTACTGTTCTTATGGGAAAATCTACCTCCTACTCTTGCCTCTATTAAAAATTTTTTGCCTCCTTCCTGTCCATTATGAAGACTGGCTGCTACAAACTTCTAACATGTACATCTTTGACATACGAGGCATCACATGCCTAAAGGCAGCTTTGACTGCCTCTACTAACTGCGTCTAATCTGTGTTTTGCTGTGAGGGTTACTGTGCTCCCTGCTTCCATTCTGTCTCTGAGGAAATACTCTGCCTCTTACTGTTTTGAAATGCTCCGGCGCACTTTTGGAAATCTCACCTTTACCGGGTTAGGTAGATAATTTGCCAACAAATCGCATGTAATCGCGCTTGATACTCAAATTGAAAAGCGCTGTTTTAATGCAAAATTAAATTCGTCAACTTTTCAAAAGACCATTCGAGTAGTTTTTTCGTTTAAAATTAAAAACAGAAACTTGAAATATATTTGCTAATCTTACTGTGTGCAATTTGAGTTCCGAAATTCACCTGGTGAGCCAAATTTTCCGCTTGCTTCTCGTTAAGCCTAATAGGGCGCCTCTTTAAATTTGGCAATCGCCTCCAAATCATCACACGATTTTTAAGCATAATAATTAATCATCCCGTTAATTCTTATATCAAAATTAAAATTGTAACAAACAAAAGTTTCAAAATTTCTAACGAAAATAGTTTAACTCGTAACTTTTTTTAACTTCTTTAGTTCACACAGACGTAATTTTTTAAAATCATGCAAGAAACGGTTTGTCTTGTTCTAAAATATTTTCTTTTATAATATTATTTTATGTCGTTTTTAGTCGTCAACATTTCATTTGCTTTAAAATTGCATCGTGTGTGTATGTGTGAGGTTCTGATCCTAATTTTGTTTTGCCTAATAAAGTCGTGTACTAAAAAATTAAAACATTAAAAATTGATGTGCTTGTAAAACTGGTTTTTAATTGTACAATAAAAACTTACAGTCAAATAATTTTCAGTACTTACTCCGTATACTCTTAACTTCCTTAGGATTCATTTATTCAAAATAAGCTAAATTTAGTTATTTAACCTGTTTTATAAACATTATAGCTTTATTTATTTATTCAACTTTGAAATACCAGCTTATTTTACCTAAAAACAAAACAAAAATGGCTTATTTGTTCAAGGAATGAGAGACGAGGAAACTCGTCAAATCAAACGATTGGCAACGCTTTTAATATATCTAATCAAATTTAACTTTAATATTATTTTAATTTTAACACACTGTTAGTAGGTTGCTTAAAGTTTCACTGTAGTTTAATAATACGGAAACAGATTTTTAAGCCTTTATAAATCGTATAAAAAACTATTAGCCTACTTTAATAGGTCGTGGCACTTTAATATTTGTTGCGTGCCTTGCTTAACGAACAAACTGCCATCAAACATTTTGTTTTGCCTGAAATGTACAAATATTGACTAATATAATTATAATAATTCCTAAATATGAAAAGGTTTTTTACTGCGTAAAATGAAAAATGTGCCAGTTTAAGCTTAAATTCGTTTCTTATATACTTTGAAAAACTAAATTATGGGGTCCCATACATGAATGCTAAGCTAAAAAAAAATAATGACACCTTGCTCTGAAACTGGTTACACACATAGAGTACTGCAATCACTTGCGTTGCCAGTGCGGAAAATACCCTAATGAGGCAAATTTTTTAAGGAAAAAGGGAGAGACGTTTGGAAAAGAAAGCAAATGAACCGAATAAAAAAGACACTAATTAAAAATGTAATAATAAAACCGTATAAGCAAAAACTTTGGTAATAAAATGTTATATTATTCCCTTAAATTATACTCCCGCATTACCCCCTTATTTTTTGCATCAAAAAAGTTCCGAAATATGCAGCCGGGGCACGCGCTTAATGTGGGATTAATTTTAAGAGGAAGGATATACATTTTATAACAAAAAATTATGCTTTACAGTTTTTTAGTTCTTACATTTTAATTAATATTAATTATATATATACTATTAGTTGTTTGTTTGTTTTTATTAAAAGTTGTTTTATTTAAAGAGAAAAGTTAAGAATATAATCTCCGGTTTTATTCCGTCTTATTTTTACCGTATTTCCCTTAAAAAAATTGTCTAGGTACCTAACCACACAGGCAACAATGTTCATGCTATGTGTGTAACCAGTTTCGTCCAGATACTGTTTCGAAAATTTAAGCATTGCTAAAAGTTTTTTTTTCATTTCGCTCAAAAAATTTATGCAAAATCTAGGTTACAAAAATTTGCCAAAACTAAATTTAAAAAAAAACTCTTTTAGCATAAAATCACAAATCTAGCCTTACTGATAAAATGTCATATTTGTTCGATTTTTGAAAATGTGGCAATACATAACCTGTATAAAGGTTTTTTTACTGCTCCAAAACCTAAAATACCTTCAAAAAAATCCAATATTTCAATAATTTTTTCCCAAAAATATAACCTACCCACCTTGTCTTTGGAATTTCTCTTTTTACGAAAATTTATTGTCGCGACGTGTTCCGGTAACACGTGGCCCCCCCCCCCCTCCGCGTCCGAATTTGCTTAGCGTGGAGCGCGGCTGGAAAGTTCCGCGGACAACCTCATTTCTCGCACGAGAGAAGTTGCAATTACGGTTTATAGTGAGATGTTTCAGAAGTGGGAAACTTAATAAGCCGGTCTCTCCAGTAAATTTAACAAAAAGTAATTGCCTGATTCGGTTTCATATATTGAGAAGATTAATACTCTTTTTGACCGTTTTTGATCCAATTGTGAAAATTAATTACATACAAGTAAATACGGCGTCACATATTAATATGAATAAATTTATTATAGTTATGTAGAAAGTTAAACATTAAAGCATAGATGTTGCTACTATTTTTTGATTTAAGTTGTTTTTATTTTGTCTAATATAACTTTTGATTGCTTTACGTGTTCCATCAATACAAAACCCTTTTTTATTTAATATTAAAATTCTTCAAAATGGGTCAAAACACTATATAAAATTAATAATCGAAAGAGTTTTATTATTTCAAATTACGGTTTGCAGTCATCAAATAATTAACCGGATCCGTCAATTTTGAATTCCCCCTATTTTCTTCCCGGAAGTATTCTAGTGCGCTCTGATCTTCCCCCGGATATTTCTCTCATACACTCTAAATAATACTTACAAAAGTATCTGATTTACGCCATGATCTTACCTGCAAATCTTGTCCCCCCCCGGATATCTGATTTGAAGTTACAAATAAAATTTTCCCCCTCAAAAAATTTTCATAAATTTCCAAAAATGATACGCGAAAAAATTTAGGCAAATTTTGAAAACATAATTTTTAAATTTACAAGGTTTAAATGTTACATTTAAAAAAAAAATAGTTTGTTTTTTGTATTTATATAAATTAATAACTACAGTTATTGTTAATTCAAAAGTTGATTGACTATTGACGTAATAATTACATATTATTTAGTTAGTTACATGATATTTGGGGGGGCGGAGGGGTGCACCCCCCCCCCCCTCACTAGAAACCCCAGTGTTCGGGGGCCCCCCCCCCTCCCCCCGAAGCTCGAGAGCCGTGCGGCGTGTTTTGGAGGCGAGGCTGAGGCCCCTCCCGACCGGCCCCCAGACTAATTTGGAAGTATATTTTTATTTTCTGTCAAAAACATAGTTTAAAAACGGCTGTTAATAGTTTTAGGCCTAAACGGTTTGTTTAAATACACTAAATTCAATATAGACCTAAACTCACTCTTAAATTGCTTAAGTTAAAAAAAAATTTTGCTGAGTTAGACCCCCCTAGAGCCCCTAAATTTGAAATCTCGCACCCGGGGTCGACCCCCCCTAAAAAGCGGGGTGCCGGACCCCCCTGACACCCCTCCGAAAACTTTTCGCTTTGCGCGCCGGGGATCGAAGCACTTATAAGCGGACCCGACCAAAAACACCTATGGTTGGGATTTAGGGAGATGAAAAATACGTTTGTAGTAGTACGTTTGTTTGAGTATGTAAAAAAATATGCCATAATTAAATAAACTGAATATTTTTTTAAGAAAATTAATATGTGAAAAGGCTTTTTTTAGTTTTTCTAAATTTTAAGACAAAGTATAATAAAAAAAGACATGAAAAATAGACATCAGTTTATGCTTTTTCGATCAGTATTTGATTCATTATTTACCTTTCAGTTTTTGCTTCTTATAAAACATAATATATAGACAAAAATTGAAAATAAGAAGAAATGAAATTTAGATTATTATGAGTATTCATAGGTTTTTAGTTTTTTTTATTTAAAAGTGGATCAAAACAAAAAAAAAAATCATCTTCATGTTCGGCAGCTTTAATTCAACATTAAACAACTTCCTAAACTGTTATTTTTTAGGTTGTTTAGGTTGATTTTTAAGTTTTGCTTAAACTTAGGAAAAAACTTTGTAAGTCTCTGGAAGTGATTTTTTTGCAAGGTATGTAGAATTTTTTCTGGCACCGCCAAACTTTCCTTCAAGTTCAACTTTTTTCATTATGTGGCTTAATATTTTAAATGTATATCATTTGAATTTAAGCTTTCTGTTTAGGCTTGCTTAGGGTTGAAATTTCAGCTTTAAACAATCAAATTTCTTACTTCAAGTTAAACAATTGAAATGTGTTTATTTAAAAAAGTTTTTTTTAAATGGTTCGATTATCTCAATATTTTATTCAAACAAAATTTATTTTTTAGTGTTTATTAAAAAAATTTCTGGATCTGAAACCTCAGATTTTTTATGAACTTTTTGATTAAAAACAAAAACCAAAATGACGTGTAAACTAAAAAATTAATGTGGTTTTTAATATGCAAATATTTGTTACATGATTTATAAGAATGGGAAAGATTTATTCTAGAGTGAACAGCAGAATAAATCTTCCCTCTTAGGAATTTTATGCAAATTTTTGATGTATGCTTTAACAAGGGGGAAATACATTCTGAATGGGAGAGATCTGGCATGAACCAGAATAAATCTTAGGGGGGGGGGGGAAGATCTGTAATGGGATATTTCTGCGACACCAGCAAAACGAAACCAAAGGTTGTTATACTTGCATTACCTCAAACCTGCCTTATGCAGATTATGCAAAGGGCAGGCGCTAAGACAAGCCAGGAGGGGCAAAAAAATTTCACCCCTATGGTTGATCCAAAGGTAGATCCGGCCGGACCGGAGCACGGATCGGAACCGAAACATAATATTTTAAAATAGTGGAGAGGGTCAGGATCTAATTTCAAAATCTAGGAGATTGGGTGGAGAATTTCGAAAATTTGAGGAAAAGGGGGGCCCTGGATTTTTTTCT
>JASAMX010006583.1:5000-15628 GCA_030248175.1 Microlaimidae sp. YZB2_3
GATCAGGAAGCAAAAATAAGATTATGATTTGGACAGTGTTAAAACTGATTAAGTTTTAAAACTGACTTAAATAAGCGCTCTTTTTGAGCCTTTAAAGTTATATCAGATAGCTATGTTCATTGATAATTAGTTACAATTGTGATTCATATTGGCGGCAATTAAGTCGCAGATTTGATGTTGTTGATGAAAAAAAAGAAAGAAAAAAAAATAGAAAAAGAGAAAAAAAAACACAATGAAATGATGAAAACAGAAGAATTAAACTATGCATAAACTATGCTTAGTATAAGATTAATTCTGTTATCTGATCATTAAAAAGAAAAAAAGAAAAAGTGTATTAGTGCGGTAAAAATTTGGCGCAAAATCGGGAAAACCGCGCGCATTCAATGCATCATAAAACAAATTGAGCGAGGTGATTTCGCTCAAACTTTCAGAAAAAAAGCTCAGAAATGTATGTTTTAACAGCTCACTAAGCGGCGTTTCTTATCTTAATACTAAAAAAAATTTTGTTTTTTTGGGATCAGGTTTTTTTCACTGCATCAGCTGTAGTGATGACGTCATCAAAAATATTTTTTCCTAACCTTTTCAAAAAATAGCCAATGGTCTAAGATATGCTTCCATATATGTCCCGCACATATTCTAAACTCCGTAATGGATATATAACATTTTAAAGCTTGAATTTTCTCACCAGTCTGCATCATTTTTGTATAGGCTAGAGAAAGTGTCAGCAGCAAAACGAGCACCTTAGGCTGTTTAATTTGAGAAAGTATTGACCACGCCTGTTGCAAATACTTTTTTTACATTTTTAAAACTATGTTTAGATTTCAAACTTAGTGGTAGTGAAGTCCTGGTTTATTTACTTTTGTAAAAAGTAAGTTTTTATTCTTTAGAAAACAAAATATGAAAAACACCCAAACCAACCAATTATTTCTCAGAAACCTTCCAGAGATCTCTCATACCTCATAGTTCTGTCCTGTCTAAAGCGAAGAAAGTTTCACTATTTCAATAAAGAAATTTGATCTTATTTAAGCCTAAAATATTTTTTAAGTAATTTTATATTCTTTGATGCTTTATACTTATTTATGGTGTTTCAGAAGTTATAAACAAATATTCAAACTAATTTAATTTCATTAATTAAAGCTCACAAAAGCAGAGGTTCCTTCGAAGGTCCTGGTAACATCCCTAATCTCCATAAACCAAAGTTTAACCAAGTTAGATGTTAGAATATTTTATCTTTTGGTAGTTCATAAAACGCCAGAGTTACACGGTCTGAGAAACAGCTTATTTCCTAAACAAGATCTAACATGCTTTGAATTTAAAACTTCTATTTTTTTTAAAAATACATTTTAAGTTATTAATAAAGTATATATATATATATATATATATATATATATATATATATATATATATATATATATATATATATATATATATATATATATATATATATATCCAAATAAATGCTGTTATCCAAATATACATATAAATGCTGTTATCCAAACTACACAAAACAGAAAATTTCGCATTTTCTTTAACAGTAAAGCTTTACTCAAGGCGCTTTTATCTCCTTAAATATCATTTGGGCTGGTCATGAGATGCTATTGAAAAATTACCAGATGGGCTAAGAAAGTGATGTAAAGCTTTTGTAACTACCCAAACACAGAAGCCATGAGGGAAATGAGCGGTCTGAAAAGCTTGATAAAGGAGGCACACATCGTAAATTTATAGGCCTACTTTCATGGGGATGATGAATTGGGGGATGATGGGGGATGATGAATTAGGGGATGGTGAATAAATATAATGAATTTCATGGGGGATGGTGAATTGGGGTTTGCAAAATCATTCATTAAACATTGAATTATGATTTGGAATGCCAGATACTGGCAAAATCTGGACACATGCCAATATACCAAAAAACTATGTCATTAAGCTAAATATCTCCAAAGCTAGATCTTTAAAGCTTGATCTCTCAAAAGAAGAGTTATGTCTTGTAATTGGATTTTTAACTGTACATAGTCCCCTTAAGATCCACCTTAGAAAAAATGTAGTAGTTAACGATGGATTCTGCAAACTCTGCAAGCAAAAAAAGAAACTGAAACTCACTTTCTTAAACAGTGTTCTTAATTATGGACCCGCTCGCTACTATTTATCTATTTACCTATTAACCTTTGCCAGATTAATTTTTGTTTCACTACAAAAAACTATATAACTTCCCTAAAATTGACTGTTGTGATGGAGACAAGGTAGGAATTAAATCCTTCTTTCCTACAAAAAAAGAGTCCCAACAAATATTCCAAAATAAACTTTCAATAATTTAATAAATCTTCTGTTGGCAGATCTGTTCTGGCACCCTAAAGAATAAATATGTTAAGGGGAAGAAAAATAAGCGGGAGATCTATCTGTCTCACAAAGATGGCATGTGATTCTCTAGGCTCTACACCAAAAACAAATAAAACATTGGCATATTGTTCCAAAAAACTACCTTACTTTTATATGATAACTAAACTGATGTAGCGACAATTATCAATTTAATTTTTCTTTTTTAAATATAAAAAAATCAAATTTACAAATCAAAGAAGATAATCATCATTTTCACTCACCAGAAATTTTCCTTACATGGGTAGGGTTTTGAATGATTTTTCAGTTCCAGATTGTGGCAAGATCGATCTAAAGCAAAAAGATTTTAAATTTTAGTGCACAAAAAGTTTATCGCCAACAATTTTTGGATCCTCCCAAAGATTTTCCGCTTGGCTTTAGCCTCTAGACAGCACTCTGTCTATAAAAAAGTTTTATCATTGGTTTTTGTCTTCGTTTTAAAAAACAAACAATTTACTATTTTGTTTTTTTTATCTTTTTCACTACAAAACTAAGCAAATTACTATAGTTTGCAACGATTATAAACAAAAATAAATTAATGCCACTAAGCCTCTGTTATACGGTTGTGTGATAAGTATATCTCCTATGAAGTTGCGCGTTTTTTTCTAGTAAGCCTGGTTGTTTTGGCGATCATTTAAAATAAAGAACCACAATTGTTGATAAATTGTCAGAGTGCACTTGACAAAATACGAACGGTATTTAACAACGCAAAGGAAAGAGTCACACTCGCAATGTACAAAGATAGTTACACAGCACTCAATTGTCCACCACACCTTTTTAACACAAAAAAAGGTTTTTGAAATGGAAGTAAAAAAGCTTTTTCAAAATTTTATTTTGAAAAGTGCAGAAATCAATATTTTGGCACGGATTTACAGATAAATCTAAAAAGGAAAAAATAAAAACAAATAGGGACTTGCAAACAATCTGCAAAATTTGCACATAAATCACGTGAGACACACAGATTTGAAAGCAAATCATTAGGATTTGTTTAATTTGCACTGCACTCACATAAATCACACAGATTTACAATATTCCCACTAGTTACACAGATTTGCACAATTAAACAGATGCTGGATCAAATCGTAAAATAACCGTTGGTCACTACTAAATCATTGTTTGAAAGTTAGATGAAAAGCTAGTTGGTGATGCTGATATATTGACGTTAGTTATTGTGATTACCAACAACAGTTTTATCTGTATATTTCCATGGCATTTAATTGTTTAAAAGTTGTTAAATGTAGTTTAAAAAAATATAGAATAAGCGGGGTAGACCGCTTGTTGTTGAGTTGTAAAATAAAGTCTAATTTAAATTAAAATGAAGATTATTTTAATTAGTATAGCAATTACTGATATCAGGGTTCTGGCGCAGGTTTAAAACTTACATTTTGCACAATGAAGGTCTCAACCGAGACAGACTACGTTGTGATAATATTGATGTTGGTTAATATTGTTATATGTAGTAATTAGATGGGCTGTCAGTAATATTCGCCTTGCACATCCTGCTTTATACAAAATAAACTTTTTTGGATGCACAAGCACAGTCTTACGGGTTATATGAGGAAGTAATGATAACTGCACAGATGGATCATTTTCAAACTCAATTTTATAGCCTTTCATAGTTGACAGAATTCAGAAATCTGAAGTTATAAATTCCAATTGAAAAATAAAGTAGGAAAATCGACCACTGGGAATCGACCACCAAACTGGAATATTTGTTGAAATTGGAATCATGATTGGTAAATTTACATACCTATAAAAATTTCCACTTCCACGTCAAAGAGGTATAGGTTTCCTAAAAATTGATTTCCAACGCCCATGTTGTGAGTCGAAATTACAATGGTCACTATTGGAACCAGAAGTATCAGGTTTGTATTTTGTAAGAGACGTCATAGTTGATTTCTGAGGTTTGTAAAGTTTAGCAGTTTGTTGCGTAGCAAAATCTAACTGATTTTAAGCTGAAACCAGTTTTGCTGCAGCGTCCGTGGTTTGCTGCAGCCTGAGGTTTCTGCCTGCTGCAGTTTCTGCCTAAGCTATAAATTTTTCCTTTTTTGACCTAAACCAGAAATATCCAGAATTAGAAGGTGACATTTCTTAATCTTTAACAACTTTCAATGCTGGGTGTAGGCGCAAATTGTTTCAGCAGCATTGATTAAAAAACTGCAACCACTGCATGACGAAGCAACTGGATAGAAACACCACAAAGATTAATTAAAGCCGGTTGTTTAATTGAAGAAGATGGATCAGCCAACACCTCCATCATTTTCCAAAGGGGACCAGCTGCATAACATAAAGTTCCCAAAAGAATTCCTTAAGTCATATTTCTGAGGAAGGACCAAAGAAGAACCATTGTGAGAAGCATCAATCGCAGATTACACAAAAGCAAACCTAAGAAAAAAAGGATCTATCTCTGGTTTTGAAAGGGCTTCTGTTGAAGGAAGAAGGAATTCTTGCTGTAATTTATAATGCCTTTTGTTTGCTAGTGGAAAAGAAAAACAAACATTAATTAATTTTTCAAATTGAGCAGAAGGGATCCAGCGAAGAAAAGTCTGGTCAGAATCTGGATTTTCCAGGGTACTGCCAGCTGAGATCAAGTATTTAAGTTTATCTTCTGCAAAAATTCCATCAGAAGAAGGAATTTTGGTTGTAGGAAGGACTTTTTTTGCTGAATTGCCAATTTTTTTCAGCAGAGCAAAATCACTTGTGTCTGTTGGAGCTCCTAAAATAGAAACAAGATCCTCCAAAACTTTTGATCCTTGGCTAAACCTTGATGAGAACCATTTTTGACCTGCTATAGTAATAATAGACATGGCTGGCCTTGAATTTGATCTGCAATGCTCAGCCGAAACACCGCGCTTACCATCGCCTGACTGAGCTTGACCGTGAGTTGAATGCCAATGGTTAGAAAAAACACTGTCAGAAAATTTTCGTGAGTGACGGATAGCGGCCTCCCCGCGTAAAACTAATTGGGAACAACACTCAGAAGAGACGTCGTTGCGGGAAGATCTGTGTGCAGATGCAAAAGGCCATTCATAAGATGACTTGCTGCTGTTCAAAATTCTTCTAGCACATTCCCTGCTTCTGAACCACTGAATGCACTTTAATACTGCAAAAACGATCCCGCGAAGAGTGCAAATGATTGTGATGCCAGTCATCAGATACTGATCGGCTAGAAAAACTTCGTGAGCTGTGGTAGGGGGAATCCCAGCAGCAAGAAAGGCGTCAAAAACGTTTTCTAGACATGTTATAAACGCAAACAATAAGCAAAACATTTAAAGAAAGCCACCAAAAAATAAAAACATCTGTAAAAAAGAATAAAAATGTGTTAGTTAGCTAGTTTTACAAAACCACAAGCTAAAACAACAGAATACAAACAGCGTACGCAAAGAAAACAAAAAAATATGCTGAAAAAAAGCATATAAACCGCATGCGCAAAGCTTAAGTTTTAAACTGATGAGTTATTTTATAGTCTGCGCACATTATTAGTTTTCTATATGAAATATTTTGTGGCGCGACACTTATGTAAATTATTTATAAATCGGTCAAAATTTCATTTATTTCAAAAAATTTTAAATTTTGACCAATTGTAACATCAAGACAAAAGCTTTTTGTTAAATGGCTAAATAACCCAGTTCCAAAGTAACTAGCCAGTATTACACTTGTGAGTATATATGATATGAAAATATCATAATAATAATATCATTATCTAAAATTATTAAAAATAATTATGTAAGTTAAAAAACGGTTTTTTTTGCTCTGTATGCTACTGGTGTACTACTAAACGCTTTGCAGTGGAAATATTTGGAGATATCTTAACATTTGATTTGCAATATGTACAGAAGCATCTATTTAAGACTTTAGAACAAAAAACGTGTCTACATGAAAGGCATGTAACGTGTTTAAATTAGTAACGTGAACAAACCAGAGCAGGTACGTTCGGTTTCCTTTTTGTCGCTTTTTTTATACAATAATCAACGCTTTGATAGTCACTGATAAAAACAGTTCATTGACTTTTGTAGTAAAAAAATATATGTCCTTATTACAAATAATAAGATCAATAAAATTTTGTTATTTTTGTGGTTCATTAAATCTATAAATCATGTAATTATGCGCAAAAGTTGTTGCATAAAGGTCAGTCAAATACGCATTTGGACTGCCAAAATCCAGCCAATTTTTGGTTATGTTAAAATGACGTGTTATTCTTATTGATAATATTTAAAGCCCCAAAAATTAAACTAAAACTCAAAAGTATTAATTAAAAAAAATAAAATAAATATAAAATTAATTTATTAAAAAAATCAGTATACAAGGCACTCAATAACCACAATTTAATTAGAAAAACATTTAGACTAAGTTATTAAATCGGTTAATATCATTGGGTAAGGATAGTACACAATATTTAGATGGGTTGGTATATGTGGTTATGTTGGAGATCTTATTTATGTATGTCACACGCAAAAAATATTCTACTCAGTCTATTCATAATGACATAAGTTAATTTTAAAATTTAAATTATTCAGGTTGCCGTTTTAAAGTAAATAATTGATGATTTTGGAGAATTATTTAAAAAATTATTATATGTTGTTTTAATAACTTCGAAAATGCGCACTTTAAAGCAAACATCTTGTCAAGATTTTCAAAAAAATTGCAATTACCAAACTAGACACGTTAGAACGTTAACTCAAAATGGAAATCTAGGTTTCATCATATAACATGACCCGCCACGCGAGCACAGAGCTTAGAAATGTCCATTTAAAAATAATGTAACAATAATTAATTGTTTGTTTTGTACCAGTTTTTTTAATTTTGATTTTCCCTTGGGGAATCTGTATTAAATAGTGCACGAAAAACGTAGGTTAAAACGTTGATTGTTGACATTTAAAGCTTTCGGATTTTAGCTAAACCCATCCTCAGTGAAGACATATCAAAATTGCAAACAATATTAGGAATTTATAATTCAGTTACAAAATTGCTATAAATTGTTACAAACCTACAAATACATAGTAACCTTAAAAGACATATTACAAGAGAAGAATATAGTAGGAAAAGAAACAAGAAAAATATAATAAAATGGAAAGAAAAAAAAGCAGATTTCATAAATAATATTTAAATACAGTAAAAAGAATAAAAACATGACAAAGAAAGATAAAAAACACACAGACAATAGAATAAAACTGCACGCGGTTACAAGAAATGACATGAAAAAACCTAAGAAATATGTTAAAAACTCATGAAACATTCATACAAAAGGTAAAAAATTCAAATAAAACCTATCAAAAATCGAATTAAAATTATGTCCTACTCTAATATAAAATAATATCCTGCTTTGAATTTAATAAATGCCAATTCATTACTAGTTATACTTTTGTTTAAAACTGGCTTTTCTTTTTGAAGACTTAAACTTAAGACTAAACACACTCGAAGTTGAAGTTATTGTATTGAAATTCTTAAGAGATAGGGTAGTGCTTTTAATTTCGGCACTTTTTCGTTTTTCCAATGTAACTTTTCACTGTATGGTCCGATTTTCATGTTTTAAAGCTTATTTTAAAGCTTTTGCGATACTGCGTTGCTTCATAAAAGTTTCATTGTACAAAAATAGTTTTTTACTTAACTAAATCAGTTTTTAAAAAAATGGGAAATTGCAGAAATTAAATGTATGCATTTAATTTCGGCACTTTACAATTAATTGATTGTTTCTCGGTCAAAAAAGTATCATTTTCAAAATATTAAAACCAATCATTATCTCCAGACAGTTTTCTTTAATTTAAGCTTATACTTGTTGTTCAACGTGTAAGTGGAAAAAAGGACAGCTAAATTGCCAAATGGTATTAAAATGAGCAAAATTTGGGGAAAAAGTGCATTTAAGTTTGGTACTTTTAAAAAAGACCCCCTTTATCGAGTTTAAGTGGAGTGCTATGACCCGTACACATTTCAACGTTGTTTTTTAACTATTAAAACTTCAATTTAACACCCGACCACTTAATTCAACCCGTTTTTACATACAGCAATATGTGTGCCGAAATTACACTATTTTATTTTATAACGATTGCTCACCACAGACGCAACGTAAAACCACGGGGACTAAAATTTCGGAAAATACACTAAATTTTACCAGTACAGTAATATTTTAAACAAATTTATTGCGTAATCATGAAATACCCATGTTCTAAAAACGAGTAACAATTTTAATTTTTGTAAATCACACAATTTCATCTGAAAATATCATAACATAATAAATAAAAAGCTCACGACAGTCATCTACATATAATTTTATCTCATTTGAGCTATTAAACGTCGTATTCTATCCAGGATTAACAAAGATATAGTCCAAAATCAAAAATGCCCAATTTTTAAAAGTGCCGAAATTAAATGCACTACCCTACTGAGTTAACATTACAAAACAATAAATGGTCTAAAATAACAGAGTGCTTAATTAAAATGGCTTTACCTGTCTTAGACAAAACTCTTGTTTGTTTTGAAACCAGTGTGGCGAGGTGGCGGACCGTTTGGCCCACATAAGTGGATGAGCCACCACTTCACTTGAATTTATAAACACGCAAGATCTCAGACAACAAGGAATTTTGTATTTGAAAGGAAAAGAGGAGGAAAAACGATGCAAAGAACTAAACACAATTGTAAAATTTACATGAGGAAACATATGCTTTCTAACATATTCATTTCATAGGCAACTTTCTAAGTTTATTGCTAAGACGCTCAGACCAAAAAAACACCAAAAATGGTAAAACAATTATTACTGGTTTTTCTCAACAGTTGAAACTAAAAATGATAAAACGGTACCCACCAAAAAATGGTAAAACAATTATTACTGGTTTTTCTCTACAGTTGAAACTAAAACATTCCCATTTTTAAAAACCTTATTCAAGAACTTTCTGATACCACAATCAGTAAAACACATTTTTAACTTTTTTTTTAACCATTTTTAACTAAAAAACTCTTTAATACCCGTAACTTTAGATGAAACTTAAGATGGGAACAGCACAACATATAAGACCTAAATAACAATGATAAAACAACTTAAACATACTTAAAACTTTTAGGAATGAAACTATGAAAATGAAAATAAACTCCACTAAAACTAGGTTTTCTATATATAGAAGTACAGAACTTATCATTTTCTTTAGAAATTAATAAATCTAAAAATGGCAAAACGCCATTAAATTCTTTCTCAACAGTGAACTTAATTGAAACATGCTGTTTATTTAAATACTTAAGAAATTTGAATACATGACTCTTAAATTTAAATAAAATATAACATTCATCAAACATAGCGGCGGTAAAACAATGGTTTGAAATCAGACAGACAATTATCAAGCCATTTTTCCTCATGATAAGATAAAAAAGGGTTAGCCAAGACTGTACCAAGTGGGGATCCCATAGCAACCATATCAATTTAACGATAAAAAGAAGAATTAAAAAGGAAAACATAGTTTTCGACAGCTAGTTTGATAAAACGTACAAGATCATGTTTGGAAGTAAAACCACTGGGGCAAATACCTTTTCCAAAAAGTTTGTTAGCACAAATATTGACTGTTTCATCCAATGGAATGTTAGTAAAAAGGGCTTTAACATTGAAGCTAGCCATAAAAATCTTGTTTATAGAAGTTTCAAGACTGCAAATTTTTTTAGCAAAAAAAAACACGAATATTTAACTGTGTAAAGTTTTTTTCTGACATTGTGAATAACTGCATGACCTTTGAAGGCGAGGGTTAGCCAATTTAAAACGCAAAAAATGAGGAGTAAAACCATGTTCGCGGCAATTGATTAAAAAATTGAAGATCTGGACGAGCCTTTTGTAACTTGTAGTTTAATTGTTCTAGAACTGTAGAGCTCTGAGATTATTTTGGATTTTCCAAGATTATCACGATTTGTTTTATCTTCCAATAAGGGACGGAATGAAAAACAACGTACAATACAAAACGCCAAATTTGCCACGCTTCAAAAAGAACACTCTCGAAAATCTCATGACCCTCGTTTTATCATTCACAAATAATCATCTGTTGTTTTATCAACGCTACAAAAACAGGTTTTATCAAAATGCCTTAATTTTTCTCTACCACCAAAGAAACTCAAAAAATGGGATTATTTTTTACCATTTGAACTGCCTTAATGGTCTGTTTGTAAATTGCCAGTTATTTATGGAAGTCAAGATCTGCTTAAGACTAGTATCCAACATGAAGATATGTCTTTGTTTTATCAATATAATGAATCTCAGCGGAATTAATTGCTATCAAAGATTT